>JANHGN010008637.1:0-44907 GCA_024605025.1 Megaceryle maxima | reverse complement strand
AAAAAAAAAAAAAAAATAAAAAAAAAAAAAATTCTCCTTTAAACAGTCTGCTCTCCTGTTACTTTGTTTTTCTGAAGGTCTGCTATCAAGCCTACACTTGTAGGATTACCTTCTCCAAAAACTAATCCAATTCAACCCTCACTGTACACATGCTATTTTTAACTCACATATAACACACAGGTTTCTATCCTCAGGAAAACTTCTGTAGAAAGCCAGTACAACAGAACTGTCACTGTGTCATGGAAAGCCTGGATGTGCAAAGCCATAAACACAAATGAGGACTCTTACTACAACTTGGTTTTGAATTCCAAAAGAAGATACAAGGAAAACGCTAGATTTGAATACCTTCAGTTGTAATGACAAGATGTACATTTTGTACAACGGAAATCTTCCACAACTCTTAACAATTTCTACCACAAAATACTTATCATAACCAAAGCAAAGCATAAGATACTTTTTAGTAAAAGAAAACCTGACCATCAATGGTCTCCAGGAAACTAGACCTAAGCCATTACCCTCAACTCCCAACTACTAACGAGAAAGATTTGCTTCATAATTACAGCATCAAAAAGGAACCATCTTCACCCGATTTCCTGGCTTTTCTCCAACCATCGCTTGCTGAGCAAATCGGCCCTTCTGAATTAGCAGATAAGAACTCTGAAAAGCACATCAAAAACTCCTGCGTCCAACAGTTACTTACCAGCGCCTCTTGCTCCGACGCGGTGACTGAAGAGGCATCCGTAAGGGAGGACATCTTGGTGTTGCACATTTGCCTGAAATTAAGGGGAGAACTTCAAAATGTGGAACGCAGCCACATAACCCGAGGTTTCCCCCAAGCCGCGCAGAGGCATCCCGGGTCAGGGGGCAGCGCGGCACTCTCCCAACGCCACTCGTACAGCCACCACTCTGGCGATGCCCACTCACCTCGCTGGCCTCGTTCAACCCATACACCGGCGGCGGGTATCCAGATCGAGTCAGGCCGGGCTGGGCCTTATATAGCGCAGCCAAGACGAGGCAAGTCGAGGCTTAGCTCCTCTGCCGGCCGCGGCCCAACATGCCCGAGCATGACCAGGACTGGCAGTGCTGCCGAGTCACCGCGGGGGCCGACGGCCGCCGCTGACTCACCACTGCCGCCAGAGGCGGGGGGGGAAGAGGGGGAGGGCGGCGGCACCGAAAAACAGTCCCATCTCCGCAGCCACCCCGCACCGGCCTCGCTCCCCCAGTCAGCGGAAGACGCAGCGATCGCCTGAGAGCCGCTCCCCGAGCGAGCGCCACTCCGCACTTCAGCCGTCCCTCCCTCAGCACCCGGGCCGCCACACGCTAAAAGCGACCCCCAAGGCACCCCTCAGCCCCTGCCCCCGAGTGATTCGGGATCTCCACGCACCACCAACCGCGCCCGCTCCGCTGCCCGGCCCGCAGAGGACCGGGGACCCTACCACACCGCAGCGCGGTCCGCACCCAACGCCGCCATTTTGGCCGCCACGCCGCGCGGACCGTTGGTCTCCCCAGCGCCCCCTAATGGGCTCGGGGCAACGGCCGCGCCGCGCGCAGGCAGCGGGGCAACGACGCTCGCGGAGGCAGCCGCGGTCCGCCCCGGCCTGCTCGCTCCTCCTCGGGCCGCGGCCGCAGGAAGAAGCGGTGTCTGGGCTGAGGGACAAACAAGGGGAAGGCCTGGCAGCAGCAGGCGTTGTGAGACCCGCTCCGAGGGCCTGTGGACGCTCGGGCAGTGCGTTGCTAGTGGCTTTTTCTTATCTCTGCGTCCCTCCTTTTCTTACCCATCGTCTGTTTTATCCCGTCCTGTGTTTACGGCCACTTCACAAAAATTGTCGAATTGCGGTAAACAAAACATGTCGTGGCTTGTGGATCTGAAACACTGAGGAGACAGAGCTGGAAATGCGGTGCTTGTTGGTAAGAGCGAGCCTAAGAGTATAAATGTTCCCAACAGATCCTCACTTTACTGTTTTTAAAAAACCGTCAGTTGATCTTGAACATCTCCCCTGAGACTCATCGGGCAGCTTTGAGGCAGAGCTCTTGTCTGCGCTAGGTGAGGCCATGCACCCCGCACCGGTGGCAAGCCCTCTGCTCTGTAAAGTCAGACCTCGTTTGGGAGTAAACAGGCTTAAGACTTCTGATGGCAGCCTTGTACTTTCGTAAGTCCACCTGCAGCGTGTGTTAATGATAGGAAACTGCATTATGTCTATTTATTTCGAGGTTAAAGACAGAGACTCTTGCATGTATGTGTCCACATAAATTCAGGGACGCAATATGATAATAATACAGGTGTTGGATGCCGGGCTAAGAGGTACCTTTGGATACTAGTTTGATTTGCAGTGTTAATTGGTGCCTTTTTAGTTTTTTGTTTGTTGTGTTGTGGTTTTTTTACTGATATTTAGAAAACTAGAAGATACCATCATATCCAAAGAGAATTTGAGGCCATCCTATTGTCCTGTATTCCTGTCATGGTCTCTTTTTAATAACTTTTAATATTTTAATATATTTTAAGTGCATGGTATTTGGAAGTATGTTATTTTGACAGGTACTTATTAACTGCTGCACTTCAGCTAGAAGTGGTTAGTTTTTAGTTGGGCTATCTTTTCGAATTCTCAGCTTTTTTCTTTGCTCATGGTGAGATTTTAAAATGTTATTTGAATAGTGAAAAGGTACGTTTGAGAACATGAGTGCTGCAGATAGTGTTTGAGGATACTCTAGAGCAGAAGGAGCATAATGCTGATTTTCCATGACAACTGACTTGTCCAAACAAGCAGTAGATAACTGCCTGGACTTGTCTGTTGGCCAAATACGGATTCTCAGCAACCATGGCACCTTGTAAAAATTCCACTAGTGATTTTAAATCTAGGTATTTGTGTTACGATGGATTTTCAAGATGAGCTTGTTATCCCTCTAGAGCCTAAAGCTCAAGGTCTAGCAAAGGACAGCTGAGAAGCTGCCAGAATTTTGCAAAGTGTGCTCACCTGCTTTTAGCACTAGAGTTTCAAGGCACACAGAAATCTGTTTTGAGTGCAATGTCCTGCTGTCAGCAAAGTCAGTTATCTGCTCATTTCCACCCAGTACCCCCGATTCCTGACATCCTTCGCTTGCTTAGCTTCATCATTAGGAGAAAATTATGTCTACGCAATGTAAGAGGATAGAACTGAATGGCTACATTCAGTTGATGTAACACTGAATGCTCATTTCTTGTCCTGATGTCCCATGAAAACTCTTATTCCTATACCGAATGCATTTTGCTGAACAGAAGCAAAACAAAACCAGAGTGTTTATGTAGTTCTCTTAAAAATATATCACTTTATTGAGCATTGTCTTAAGCACAGTATCATTTTACTAAGGGTATGTGGAGATTAAAGGTGCTTTTTAAATTAGCAGTAAATTTTCTACTGTTCAAGACTTAGCAGACTGGTAACTATGACTTTCTTTTTCCACTTCTCAACAAATAAGCAGTTAATAACCACTTACTTTGAGATTAAATTGGGATTTTAGAAATAATAACTTCCCTTACAGATTCATTAACTGCTAAGGATAAAATAAAACCAGTTTCTGTCTAGAATTTTTATCTTTCTTCAAGGCCAATCTTATCTCTCTTCTCAGACAGAATAATCTCAAGTAAGGGGAGGCTGTGAGTAGGTGATACATGCTGTCTGTGCTTGCTCAGGGAGATTGGGGGATATTTTCTGACATGCAGTGCAATGCTGCACCATTTCTGTCCTTTGTCACCAGTTTGTCACTAATATACCACATGTTATGTCATCAACATGCATAATTATTTTCTTATCCTTGATATTTCAGGACAAGTATAATTAAAATGTTTTACTTCAAGGGTAATAAGCTTATATAGTTACAAAAGCTGACTTCCCCACTATTTCAAGGTCATAAAAATAAAAGAGCTATCACTGTGACAAGACCCCACCTGTGTATTTTATTTATTATGCTACAGAAGATATCTGGAGCAGATGTAGCCCAACTGCCTTAACTGGAGATACTCACTTTACATTGTGGGTAACTAACATGGCACAAGACCCTTTTTAATATAAATTCAGATTATAGCTGTAGACTTTTTATTGTTAAATGCTTTTAAGTTAAATTATTTTCTGAGGTGGATCTGGTCTACCTATAGACTCATATGCCAGAGGAAAAGATGGGTTGCTGTGCTGCAGGGGTGCCCAACTCAGGTGAACAGATGGACCATTAAAGATTTCAATTTCAGATTTCTGTTCCTCACTGCAATGTATTTTTTCCCCCAGCTGCTGCCTAGTCAGCACTCAGCACATACATGAAATGGTCTGAAGTTCCCCATGCTGATCAGAGGCACAGGTGGCAAGGGTTTGTCAGGTCTCATCTCCAACCTGTTTGCTGTTTCATGGCTATAAAATAAGTTAAATCCCACATCCTGTCTATCAAGTGCTCCCAGACACACACACACACATACAACAAAAACAAACAAACAAACAAAACCCACAAACAAACAAAAAACCCCCAACATAAACCACCAAACAACCAAAACAGAAAACTAAAAAAATAAAAGCCTCTGGTGCCTTACAGTGTGCTGATGTATCCTTTCCAAAGCCACCTATTAGTGTAACACAAAGCTGGGATCGATCACATTCTGTGGGTTGTCAGGCACTGAAAGATAAAAGGATGGAGGAAGAAGGATGCTGAAATGCAGCTGGGGCATGTGTGGCTGAACAGGGCTTTCTGCCATGCCTGTCTGCTGCAGCCATGACCCTGTATGCCAGACAGTGGGTCAGCACGCTTCTGTACAAATACAAGTGAAAGAATTTTATTGTTTTCTTGATGTTCCTGTTTTGTTGTGTAAGAAAAAGCACATTGATAAGAAAGCCTCATGCCAGTAATAGCATATTTTGTTCAGACAACTTACACTCCCTAAGCTAAGACCTATCCCAATGGAGATGTCTCTCAGTACCACCATCAGAAACTTCTTGCTATAAACGTCACCCAAATCCTACTAAATGAAAAGGGGATATAGCCTTTCTGGGGGAAATTTTGAACAGAGAAATCACAGACAGAAATCAAGAGCAAGGCAGCTGTACTTTGCTGTTAAACTTGTGTTCTGGTGCACGAGTCACCCAGGGCTGCACTGCCCTTTCCAACAACCCTATCTGCTCTGCAGGGTTTTCAGATTATTTCACTGGGTGACACAGCACTGTTCTGCAGATTAACCTGTTTACCCACCCTGGGCTCAACTACTTACGGTATTTTATGGGTGCTTTGGATATGAGATTGTCGGTTTTGTACATTTCCATAACTCCAGATTAAACCCGGTTTATTTTGAAATATATAAAATTACTTCAAGTGGACCTGCAAAGATGGTCTTAAAGAAAATGTCTTTCTATCAGCTGTTCACCAGCTCTTACCTCCCTCCTGCAAGCACTCAGTTCAGGTGTGCCCTGCTCTTGTAAGCATTAAGTACAAGCTGCTTCAAAACCACCAGGAGCTGGAACAATCCCACATCAGAAGCCAGCAGAGTTCTTCTGCTTTTGTTTAGTTGGTGTGCACATTCCTTTGTGCATCTAGGAGACATTGGTAGTCTGTCTGACCAAATCTGATTCCTGTTTGCTAGCAGCTCAAATAGCCACAAGCAAAATTAAACAGAACAATAGTATATGCCTTCTGAAGGGAGGCCAACTTGCAAAAAGTATAAATCAATTGTCTTGAACGTCTATGAAGAATATCAATATCTAACATGGAATGAAAGGCTTGGGTAGTTTTTTCTCCTCTCGTTTTCTGTTTGGTCCTTGCTTTTGGAGTTCATGGAGTAATTCTAAAAAGCCAGAAGAGAAAAATCTCAGGAAAAGGCTTACTCTCAGTAGTTTTGGTTAGGAACATTACTGAGTGATGAAATGTGTTTTTCTTCTACTCTTGTTAAGCAGGAGTGAAGTATGTGGTTAAATTGTGACCATTCTCTACTTTACAAATCTGTAGCTGTGAAAATTAAATAATCTTGTGATCTCTCCTTCTGTAGGAGTACTTGATTGCATGTAATTAGATCAGAGAAAACCTCAGTTTAAGAATGGTCATCTGTCTTGTTTAAACTAACTCAGATAGCCCAGTTTGGGTTAGAACTGTTCTATTGTTCCAGTGCTCATTTGTCATTAAAATGTACTACTCAGTCTAGCACAAAACACATTTCTGTCAAGGGTGTGGCCTAGAGGGTGTGTGGGGTGTGCATGGGCTAACAGAACTCATGGAGAAGACTGTCTTTCAGAAGCTCTTGAGGAGTACTCTGAAATGTATTCAGGGACAACCTAGATCTGGAGAGGCTGAGAGCAAATGTAGTATACACTCCAAATCCAGTCTGTTTGGGATGCCATGTATGGACAGAAACGCAGCTGCTGCTGAGGTCAGGCCTGAAATACTATTAAAGCCAGGGAGCAGTTTGGATTAGAGGAAGGGAAGACAAAAAATTCTTCTAAACTGTCTGGCAGTTGCCTGAACTGTTTGTTACTAAAAAAACCCACCAACCCAGCAGGGCGTTTTATTACACAAGCAGCTTCTTAACTCAGACCCATTCTATGCATCTGTTCATGTATCTATTGTCCCAGCCTTGCCAACCCCTTTGTTCACACCTCCCCCTCATGCTTCCATGCTTGCTTTCTAGCTGCCCGTTAATAGGAATATATCCTTTTGGACCACAGAGTCTCTACAATATCCTCCCTTGCAGAGCTTCTGATGGTCCACAATTTGATGTTTGGTTGATGCAGCTTTACTTACCGGCCTATGCTTTTACTAGATGCAGAATGAGCTGTTCATTCCCGAGAAAAGCTTCATCCCTCTCCACTTGCTAATACAATTGATTGTGCTGATGAATTATGAATGCATCTTTTGGCTAGTATCAAATGGCTCTCTATTTTTGAGAGCATAGCTTTGTCAGTACAGCTTTTAACATTCAGCTTGCAGCACGTGCAGATAAACACCAATGCTAGTAGCTAGTCAAGTAGTCTGGAGTGTTTACTAGAGGCATTGCTAGTGTCTGAGGTAGCCTTGACTTAAAACCTGGAAGGTTAATTTGAGTAGTTTTCCTCCAAGAGTACCTTTCCATCACAAACAGGGCTATGTTATCAATCTTGCATGTATATTCCAAAGCCCATTTGGAAATGGATTTGCCGAAGGGAGGAGTTTCCTTGAGATTAAATTTCCCCCAAGTCAGGCATGGATTCATACATGTCCTAAAATAAAGTGATGTAGCTTGCTAACTCATCCTTCTGAAGAGCCACATTGCTTTTCTAGCTACTGAATCTGTGTTAATCTATATGCGCTCTCTTGATTTTGGTGGATCCTGATCATATGTCACCCCACCACCTAACAGTTGGCATGCAACTACTTGTTGCCAAGCAAGAAATTTGTTTTAGTGTCCAGTTGCCTGCCTGGGAATTAGTACTTGTTTAAACACAAACATGAAACAACAGCATCTAAGTAAGGAACACATTCATGCCACTGGAACAGAAAGGATCTCTCCATGGACTGAGGGAATAGTGACATCAGCACAACATAAGGGAGGGAACTGGTACAGATTTACTAGGAGGGGAGCTGTATCTGCTAGTTCTGTCATCTTGCAGTGACTGTAGTGATAGGGACTTTTCTGATCAATACACAAAACTGAGCTTTTGTCCATCTCGTGAAACACGTAAGCTCCAACTTTCACAGAGAGCCTGAAGCAGCCTGAAGCATCCTGAATCACAGTCAGCAAATCAGCCTGACCTCCATTTGAGGCCCAAACCAAGAAGATTACTAAATCCATGGGCTCCTATTAGTGAGTTTGTATGCACTGCATTGCTTTCCTCGTAAACAAGCAAACCGAAATCACTGTGTAACTTCATGTCCAGGCAGCAGTTATTCAGTCCCCTTAACCGTTCCACTTCAAAATGGTGACTGTATTTGATCTGATTGAAAGACTCTCTCATAAGAAAAAAATGGAAGAAAAAAAGCAGGTTTTCTAGATCAAGAGCCAGTGAATATATGTACAAGAATGACAAGCTGGCAGAGTAGAAAATAAACTCACTGATGAATCCCAGACAGCTATAGACTCGTACTAAGTTTTCCTTGGGTGTTTTTTGTTTGGGTTGTTTGTTTTTTTGGTGGGTTTTTTTTTTTTTTTTTTTTTGTTTGTTTGTTTGTTTGTTTTTCCCTTTCTAGCAAAGTAGTGTGTGAGACAATGCTTTACTTTTCACGAATATTGAGCTTTATGCAGAAAACAGGCTATACTAGAGGGGCAGTCATTTTGAAGCATTAGCCTTGTAGTCTTTGCAGATTGCACAGCATAATGAGTATGCAGAAAAGTGTTTGTTTTTAATCATTTATTATGTTTCCAGCAGTATATTAGTGTTCTGATTTAAAAGAGATCCAAAGGGAAGAAGATTTACATAGGACATATGCAGAGGTTCTTCCTTAACTGCCCTAACATCCAGAAAGCTTAGTTATGGTATAGTTGTAGTGGGTAACATATTGTATAGGCAAGAAAGAGCTGCACAGGCAGTGGAAGCAGGGACAGGTATCCTGGGAAGAGTATAGGGATGCTGACCGATTGTGTAGGGATGAGGTCGGGAAGGCCAGGGCACAGTTGGAGCTAAACTTAGCAAGGGATGCTAAGAACAGTGAGAAAGCATTCTACAGGTACATCAATGAAAAAAGGAAGGTTAAAGAAAACCTAGCCCCCCTGAAAGCAAGAATGGTGAGCCCCCCTGAAAAGCAAGAATGGTGAGCTAGTAACAAGAGATGAGAGAAAGCTGAGGGTCTCAACCGCTTTTTTTCCTCAGTCTTCACTGGCAACCTCTCTCCTGACACTTCCCAAGTTAAAAAATCACAAGGTGATCACAAGGCGGCAAAGTACCTCCCACTGTATGTGAAATTCAGGTTTGTAACAACCTGAGGAACCTGAACATATGTAAGTCTATGGGACCTGATGAGGTGCATCCCAGAGTCCTGAGAGAATTGGCTGATGTAGTCACCCAGCCACTCTCCATAATATTTGAAAAGTCCTGTCAGTCCCTGGTGACTGGAAGAAGGGACACATTACACCTGTTTTTAAAAAGGGAAAAAAGGAGGACCCTGGGAACTACCAACCTGTCAGCCTCACCTCTGTGCCAGGGAAGATAATGGAGCAGATTCTCCTAGAAGGTCTGATAAGGCACACAGAGGACAGGGAGATGATCAAAGACAGCCAGCGTGGCTTCACTAGGGGCAAATCCTGCCTGATGAACCTAGTGGTTTTCTATGATGAAGTGACTGCATCAGTGGACAAGGGATGACCTATGGATGTGATCTCTCTGGACTTCTGCAAGGCCTTTGACACGGTCCCCCACAACATCCTACCTGCCAAGTTGGAGAGATATGGATTTGATGTGTGGACTGCTCAGTGGATAGGGAATTGGCTGAATGGACGCATCCAGAGGGCAATGGTCAATGGCTTAAAGTCCAGGTGGAGAGCAGTGACAAGTGGTGTCCCTCAGGGGTCTGTACTGGGACCTATACTGTTTAACATTTTTATCAACAACATAGACAGCGGGATCAAGTGCACCATCAGCAAGTTTGCAGATGACACCAAGCTGAGTGGTGCTGTCAATACACCAGAGGGGATGTCATCCAGAGGGACCTGGGCAAGCTGGAGAGGTGGGCCCAGGTGAACCTTCATGAGGTTCAACAAGAGCAAGTGCAGGGTCCTCTACCTGGGCCAGAACAATCCTCACTATCACTACAGGCTGGGGGATGAGGTGATAGAGAGCTGCCCTGCAGAAAAGGACTTGGTGGACAAGAAGCTGGACAGTATGTGCTTGTAGCCCAGAAGGCCAATCACATCCTGGGCTGCATCAACAGAAGCGTGGCCAGCAGATCGAGAGAGGGATGATTCTGCCACTTTGCTCATGTGAGACCTCACCTGGAATACTGTGTCCAGTTCTGGAGCATTCTGTATTTCAGGTGCCAGCACTGTCTTGAGCTTTGTTTTACATTCACCTCTGAATTTCTCCACTTTGTCCTTTACAGTGTTTTGCTCACAGTACTGGCATATTCTTTGTCTCTTCCCCTTCATGTCATTGCTGCTTTTCAGATTTTTTTTTTTAGATTTCCACAGTGTATTTAGTATACATACTCTCTAGATGTATAAAAATTAGTTTCCTCCAAAGAGTTTGCAAACTATTCTGCAAATGCTCTTACGTGTCCTAATTTTTGGTAATTACATATGAAAATATTTGTAGAATTTAATCACTAAAGAAGCATATAGAAAAAAGGACTACTCCTTTTAAAAGTATTTTAATATCCATGTATTGCATACCCTGCCTTTCTTCTTCTATTGTAGCTTTAGTTCTTCATAGCTTCCCCCTGAAACCCACCCAGTACTGTTTTCCAGTATTGTGGCATGTTTTAGCCTGAGGAGTACTCTGATGGGTCCAGCCATGATAGAGAAACTTCAACAAGACAGGTTGTTAATGATTTGGTTTTGTTACCAGAATTTTTTTCTATGGTTGTTTGGGGTTTTTTTTTGGTGGTTTTGTCTCATCTCCCCCCTTCCTCCCCCCCAAAAATATGACACAGGAAAGGCAAGGGGAATCCCCCACCCCTGCTGCTCTACAGATTGAAACCTTTTCCTATGTACCAGTGGTCCACAGTCTTTCTTAGGAAGGCAAGGTTTGGGGCGAGAGAAAGTATTCATCCAAATGGTATATGAGTTTTTGAAGGACGTGTGTGCATGTTTTTCTGCACCATTAGCCGGTCTTACAGACATTATCTCTGTTGATAAGCCTTCAGCCTTAGACCGAGCTGGCTCTCTGCGGAGGTTTGTCAGTGAAGGTTTCTTGGTGGTTGTGCCATCTGGTGGAGAAAAGGGTTTTTTTCCCCGTACAGCACACAGAAATGCTCTTAGAAATGGGGGTAATCTTGCACAAACCGATTGATGCCACTGGGAAAGCAGGGCACAAACTAAACTCTTGACTGCAGATGAAGAAGCCATGCAAAATACTGTTCTGTGCTTTGTTTGGTTCCATTGAAGTATTAATAGCTCAGCTGTCTCTTGCCTCCAGCAAAAGCAAGTGCCTGGACTTTTTGGCATTCCAAGCTTCAGCTGGTTTCACAGCATCCATCCTAGCTCACCCCTGTCATTTAATAATATTCTTTCTAGCTGTGGTAGCTTTGAGTCTGTAATTTATTTATTTTTTTTTCCAGTTTCTTCTGCCTTTCTTTGTGTACCTGGAGAGATAAGCAGGCACTGGGCTTTGACTTCTGATCCACCTTACTTAATACCATGTTGTTCAGATAAGAGCCAAGGCCAGAGGGGACACAGCATGGTAGAACACCTTGGGAGAAATACACTACAGTAGTGTTACTTACAAGGGAAAAAGCCCAAATCCACCACTGTGGGACTGTAAGGTATGTCATGCATCATGGCTGTCAGGAGTCAGGCTGCAGTTTCCTCACAGAAGCAAAACAAGCTTCACAAACATATCCAGAAATGCACTGCAGTGAGATATTTGAAAGCATGGGTCTTCTGACTTTCTGCATCAAAATACAGTTTCAAGAAGATTCATGAGAACACTTGCTTTCCCCACTGTCTACTGGAGAAGGTCTGGCAGAATACAGACCATCCCTTTTGGCAGATAATTGCCTATCCTCATCCAATGCAGGAGATGCCACAATATCTAATTTCCTCTTTCTTACCAGATGGGAATGTAGGTAAAGCTGCAGAGAATTACTGACTTGGGCCTGTCTTACCCTTCTCCTTTTCCCTGGTCAGTAGATAATATTATCTACTACATCTGCTTTGCTCAAAGAAACCCATCGGTTGCGAGGCTTACTCAGATGCACAAAAATGGTTGTGTTTAACGGTAAGAAAGTGAAGTTTCAACATGCATTTCTTTGGTCATCATGCCACTTCAGACATATGTTCCCACCACCTCTTCCATCCTCTTGCTGCCTCTTCTGTTATACAGGCACAGATGTTTGTGTATCTATGGCACGTGGATAAAGTGATCTGGCACACCTAAGAAATACTGCACCTTTTTTTTTCTGTGGATCAGTTTCCTGAGATGGTTCTGAGTAGCTACATAGTGGCTGAGCACAGACATCACACAGGTAGTCAGGGGAAAAGGTGGGATCTCCTTCAGCTAGCTTAGGCAGCAGTGGCACTACTGAAGGTGAAGCTCACAGAAAACTTGTCAGATTTCAGAGCACACGACTGCAAAAGAGGTGTCCCATTCTCCTCCTTGTCTCCTCACTGCTGGCTGCTAGCTCTGACAGCGAGACCTTTTTTGGAAGCAATGTGGTGTTGGATTGACTCAACCGCATTGCACATTAGGTGATGCAGCTGAGCACATCAAATACCTCACTGAAAGAATGTCCTGAGCCCATCTAATGCCCTGTTGAAACAATGGCCTTGCCAGGAGCTCTGCATTCCCAGCCAAGTGTTTCTTTGATCTGGCTTTGTCTCATTTTACCACAGATTTAGCTGATTCAACAGCAGGATATTTACTTTTACTTCGTCCTAGTGTGTGAGCTTGCTTTATCGTGCAGTCACATGAGACATCATAAGGAAAGCAGCAGGAACACACAGCTGGGAGCAGAGAACTGCAGATGGAAGTGTGGAAGGCATTCCTTCTGAAGGCAGAGAGCCATTCAGTGATCTTTCCCTTATCTAACCACACCCTGAATGTTCTGCCTTTACCTGTGGTACCAGTCACCTGTGTTGATAAGCCCCTGAAGTATCTCCTGGGATAGAACTGGGTCCATATTCCCTTACACTTCCCTCTGGTGTTTCTTAAAGAAAATAAGAGAGTATATGTTACCACTGATAACTACTTTAGCTAACCCTAGATAGCTTTTCCTGTGTTGCAGAGGAGCTGAAAGCTTTCTTTGCAAGATCCATTGGATTGATTGTACTGATGAAGACACTTATGATGGTAATTTGCAGGCCATTCTGTTTGTTCCTTTGCTCTGTACTTGAATCTGAACCTGTGAAAGCTTCTTTGGAAATGTATATCTTGACACTTGTAGAGAGCATGTCTCAGCTGTGTACTTTGCATTCCACTTGTGCAGATACTAAAGAAATTTCCTTTGTGAAAGCAAGTACGCACATTTTATCACATCAACTTTTTCTTTTGGATAAAGACTGAGAAGTGAGTCCCTCTTTCATCTTGTGGCTGATCTTTCCATCACTTTCAAAGCTTTTTTTCCCACACAGTTCCAAATTAATGATCTTGATATTTCTTTGCCTACTAGCAAACATGATTGGCAGCTGTTACGACAGCTTTGATCAAGCAGCTGTAGCAAACCAAGTTGCTCCAGCTCAAGACATCACTTCCCTCTGCTGTTGATGGCACTTTCTTAGTAAGTTACTGCCCCTGCAACACAGTTAAGTCACATCTCAGTGGGTTCAGTTCACAGTCTGTCATGTTAAACTGTTACGGAAATGATTGCATCCAAGGGAGACCACAGCATGGGCACACATTGCTCTTTGCTGACACATATGGGAAAGGACAATCATCTCTGGAAGAGGAGAAGCCGCAAGGAGCTGGAGAGCAGTAGTGTCTCACATCACTGTCAGCATGCACACACGGGGCGAGATTTAATAGTCCTTTTGGTCATGCAGCCTTACAGTTATTTTATGTAGATGACCACAGTAAAACTAAGGAAACTTTATGTTTTTATCTATGCTTTATATATGCATATCAGCTCCCCACTTTTACTAGGTTTTTGCTCCAATTTTCAATTCAAGCAATGTCTCTTTAGAGCCCACTGTCTCTGGCTTCTTTCTGCTACAACCCAATCCTGTCAATAACTTCTGCAGAAAAGTCTTTCCAGAAGTTTGTTTCTGCCATTCCTAACCCCAAAACGTTAAATCCCATTAGTCAATAAAGACGTCACATTTCTTTAGATATCTTTGTATGCATTGATTTACATCTGTTTTAAAAGGAAACTCTGGAGTTCAGAGGACTGCTTATCTTACTTGCACACTCAATGAAAACACTGAGGATATGTAACTACAGGATATTTAAATCTGGCTTAGAGACAAGTAACTGATTAGAAAATTAACCAGCCTTTAAAAATAATAACCCAATGATTTCTTATTTGTGTGACACACTGTGAATTACTATAGGCTTTCAAATGAGTAAAGCTGTTGTCACAGAAGCAGAAACAGTTCATGTAGCACAGACTGGTTCAGCTAAAATTTTCAGCACTCTGAGAAACTGGACCCAGATACAAACCTTACAAAGATCTTCTTTATACTGGGGACAAGGAGAATAGACAGTTACCAGTCCACAGGAGGCTGCAGAGGCAGGCAAGGAGCAAGCCTCTTGAGTTTCACAGCCAGCCAGTCTCCCAAGGACTTCAAAACCACTTACAGGCACATAAATATGTTGAAGGCTTCTGTCTGAGAGGCTGGTAGCTGTACATGAACATACGGCTTTCCTGTTATTTTTTGTTTGTGTGTGAAACCACCTCCTTCGAAACCTGCCTTCTGAGGCTGTCTACAGACATTACAACTGGACTACTGAAAGAGGTGCCTCCCACACAGCCCCGCTTCCCTCAGTCTTGTTTCTAGCTGTGTGGTGTCACTCTTCTCCCTTGTCCCAGCACTGGAATTGCCTGCCTGCACCAAAAGGCATCAACTTGCCATCTGAACCAGTCATGGCCATTCAGCCTAGCAGACAGTCAGATGATTCTCCCAGTTCAGATGGTGGCTCTAGTTACGCAACAGAAAATAAAAGTATGCTAATGGTTTCTTTTTCCCCAGAGTAAAGAGGATTAAAATCATTACAGAGTAGGGATGCAGAACAAGGATCCATCTTCTTTGTTAAACAGCATACCTAATTTAGTTAGAGACCAAAAATAATGTCAAACTTGTTAACTATGAAGCTTGATTGCTGGAAATGTTGAGCACATGCCATTCTCCATGAAGTACAATTGAAAGGGAAGAAGTTCACACTGACAAATCTGGCCCTGCTATTCAGATGCCTAATTATGGAGCAAATCATCTAAACTTAGACCTGATATTAAAAAACCTGTCTATATATATATATGTTCTGTGTAATTGTCACAGTTGTTTCTTAATCCACTGTCTCACTTTTTTTTTTTTTCTTTTAATCACAGCCACTTCTGTTCTGTGGTCCCAGTAGCCATGATTACTCCATGTGCTTCGCCTGATCAGAACACAGCTTCTTTAAACAAGTTTGCTCCTCAGCCTCTGCTTTGTAAGGAAGTAAAACATACAACCATTTTCTGTGCCAAGGTAATGAAAAATTACTTTCTTACACTGTGCTTCAAGCAGAGTTCTCCTCCCTGCACTTCCTGGATGTGACACAGCCATCTATGGTTCTAAAAATAATCCTGCTCTTTTCTGACACACTGCTAGCCTGCATGTGCATCCTGCACGATAGTTACCCACACGGCTGTGCTGCACTTCTTGGAGCTCCTTAAATATAACCATGTGCCTTCAAAGGAAAGGCTTGTATTCCTGTTCCAGTGAAGCTGCTCACAAATCAGAATATAGCTTTGCAATGCTAATCCTGAAGCAACCTTTGGATCATCCCCACTACTTGCTTCTAAATAAATAATTTACTTTTATTACATAATGTTGAATCTGTCCATGCCTGTTCCTGCCTTTCCATTATAAAGGGAGCATATTGTGCCTGTTAGGTACTTAGCCAGTGCAGCTGGGAAGACACATGCAACTACTGCGCTGGCAAATTACCACTTAATTCAGGTTAACCTGACTCCTCCTGTATTTTAAGCCATTATTTTTCTTCTGGATTGGAAGGCAGTCAAGGGTCCCTAGGTAAAAGAAAAAACAAAGCACCACCGAGTGAGGTCAATATATTTATGTGAGCAGTGAATATAATTTGTGTCTCAATTCCAGAATTCCTTAAAATGTGGCATAATTATACTTTCTACAGAAAGGACAGACTGAAACAGGAAGGGGAGCTTTCTCATATACTTACTAAAGGGAAATGACAAAGACTGAAGTTTGAAAGGATTAGTAAGTGCCTTGGAACTGAAACAATGAAAGGGGATCACATTTCCCCTTTCTTTAGTTCTTATTATACTGCAGATTGTAACTATGACTTTGGGCTGTGTTGAATCCCCTACGGCTCAGCTGACTGGCACTGCAGTTACATGAAGTGATGGAGTATGTTCTACTCCCCAAGGTCCATTACACCTTTCAGCTGCTAGAGGAAGACGGGAGCATGATCCAAGTCAGTTAGATGAAAGGAGAAACAGTAACTTCAGTGAGACCAGTTCCATAGGGAGAGGTGATATGTTTTCATTGGACCAACTGATACAGTTGAAAAAAAAGCAGACCAGCTTCAAGGAACACAAACCCTCCTTCTCTGAGCCCAGCATCACTGGGCGAAGGGGAGGTGGAACAATAGCTCCCTTCTCTCGGGAAGGTTAATCATCATTGTGGGACAAGCCTGGCAAAGATTTTATGCTGTCTGAATCCAGTTGGGTTTTTTTTCATGGCATTTACATTCAATTTTGACATTATTAAAAGTTAGTTGAAACTAAATTTGTCAACTACTGCAGCATAGCAAGAATTCATACAATTCAGCTCTTGCATTTTTTGCAATACCTGCCTGGAGGTAAGCCCAGAGCTCTGCCTGCGACTTAGCACAGGTCTTTTTGGTAACATGTCTCCATGTCTTAGAATGAGATTTCTCATTACCCAAGATTATATCAGCTCCTGCTGATAGTTTTTCACTTCATGTTCTTAACCTTCTACAGCTGACATCCCAATCATCTTTGCAGCAACTGAGCTGTCAAATGGAAGGCTGAGACTGTGATGATAAAGAGAGCACCAGAAGGGAGTGTGTGTGTATGGAGCAGAAAACTGGTGCTTTTAAGCCTCTGCCTCATGAGAACAGTAGAGAAACAAACAGAAAGAAAGAGCTGCATCTTTACAGTTAGACGGATTAGATTGTTGTGCAAAGCAAACATATCTTCACCATATATCCAGGCTACCTTTCATTTATTCAACATTACTCACCCCCCGCCCCCCCATTAAAGAGGGAAGTTAGGTTGCAAATGGCTAACAAAATTTTGAGAGTTAAAAAAAGACCCTGTAACACAAGCAAACACCTCTAAGTCTGCAATCCAAACTCTGCTTCTTTTAAAATTCAGGTAAGACACCAACTACGTAACCAAGAGCCAAACAGACATCTTCAGAGAAAAACCTTATTATGAAAGATGATTTGAGGGACACCAAGGCCTGCTCTCCAAATTCCCTTAAACTGGAAGCCTCACATTTATTGTTAAAAAAAAGATAAAAAGCACTCTCATCTGTGAGTGAGTTTTCTTTTTCCTTTCTGAAGCACATTGGTGAGGTTCAGGCTAGATGTTTCTGAATCACTGCTAAATAAACAGCCAGTGTCTGCTACCACAGTATTGCTCCAGAGCAAGCCTTTCATCAGCAGCCCAACTGTATATAGAACCAGTTACAAAATCCATCGTTACCTTTTCATAGATTTTGCAGAAGCCATGACAAACTAGACATGAGTTAGAAATCAGCTGTACTCCAGAATGTGATAAAACTGCTGAAGCTGCTATGAAATAAGACATTATAAAATTGAGATTTTTACCTAATACTTAACCAGCACTGACTACCATTAAGGTCTTTTAAAAGTGTAATAAAAATTACAGGTAGCTTAAACAAGCCTTTAATGTTACTTTAGCTCTGGGCCCATCAATGGGCATTCATTTCATGAAAATAACAGGGAGAAGACACAGTCCTGCTGAATTGCAGCTCTGTCTTGAAGGTAGACTTGCTGCAAGACAAACCTCCTTTTCATACGTCTAACAGCAGCAGCCTGAGTTCCTTCAACCTCAAGCCTGAGAGAGCAGCTGTTCCCCCATCAACAGGAAAACTCCTCTAGCAGTGCCCCCAGAACCTGCAAGAGCTCAGCAAGTTGTACAACATCTGTCAAACAAGTGCTGAGTTACCGAAGTTAAAGGTAACACAATGCTTCGAACCGAGTACCTCTTAAGTGAAGGCCTATTTCCTATCCCTTAAGGGGTGGGGAGGGGGTGACTGAGGAAACCTCATGGATGTTCCTCTAAAGTGTTTCCAGGGACAAAGGTAGCAAAGATAACTTAGTGCCAGTCACTCATGTTAATCAGCATCATCTGGATTCGCTCTAATTTTTAAATGCCACCCTGGTATCTACGCTAGCTGCCACAGGAACTGCATCAGTGGTGGCTTTTTTAAACTAAAGAATGCTAACATAAGCAGCAAAGCACTCAATGGCAGAAAAGGACCAAGGTCCATCTTGTTACCACAGTTTAGTCATATGTAGACTGTGAAGTAAAATGAAAAGCAGAAAGTAAACACTAGAGTTTGTACAGTATGGCACATATGCAGTGATGACCAACGACTATATAAAGATGCCAAGTCTCTGATTTCTCTTTCAGGAAAGCCAAAACTGAATGAAATACACATAATAAGCAGAAAAAAAATATTAAAGTGATGTAAAAAAACAAAACAAAACAAAACAACAAACCTACAAAACAGAAGCAGCAAATTTCCCACAAGTAAGTATCAGTATTTTTAATAAGACTCCAATTTTACCTCAGGATTTAGGAGTTTCCTCATTTGTGTCACAAATTTAACTCCAAAATACACAAATTCCTTGAAATGTTTGTACAAATGGAAACCCAAGTGGCGCCGTTTTATCTTGCACACACCTAGACCCCCAAAGTGTATGCAGTTCAAGCAGAAGAACCGTTCTCCCCTGCAATAAGCAGGTATCAGTCAAGTGATAAAAAAATATTCCCACCCTACACATGGCATTCAAAAAAACAATACATACAAAGATCTATTTATCCCAGTTACACAAGCCTCCTGGATTTAATATTTTGAACCATATGACAAAGTCCAAGATACTTTATTTGATAAGATACAACAGGTGAATCTCAAAGGAGAGCTCTTGAATGTATGAAAAAAAAATCACATCACTTAAGTGACCTCCACGACTTACGCATTCCAGTAACAGACTATATTTATAAAGTATTAATGATACTGTTCTCTTGCAGATCTGCTCCTCTCACTGAGGAGTCTTTTGTATTTTCAGACATGATTGTTTTGTTCATTCTACCACTTTATATATATTTACATCAGTCTCAGCCCAAATATTGTTGTCATGCAGGCTTTTAATTCAATTGTTGCTTTCTAACTGTAAGAGTCTTTGTGGTCTATCTACATTTTAGAAGAACTTGTGCACAGCACAAATTAATGCAAATGGCTTTTCTCAGTGTATGTGCTGATGGATATGCATCCAGAGGTTGAACGTCTGAACACACCTTTCAGTTGTCCAGGCTGTACTTTTAACTAATTATATAGACTTATAAAAATGCATACAAAAAATTATCCTTGGACTAGTATACGACTAAGACACAGTTGGTAAAGATGTAAAATTATTCAGGTATTTCTAACTCTGAAATGATATAGAGTATTATGGTGTAAACAGAGGTTACACAAATAACTTTTTCTTAAATCAAGAACTCTGCAACAGAATAAATAACTTACAAGCCTGAGAAGATCTGCATTGCTTCCTACACAAAGACTTGTTGCCTGCATTGTAAAAAGCTTAGAGAAATTAAATATCATTTCTGTTGGTGGTTGTAAAACTTAAATGCCTGGTTTTATTCATGTAATTCCCCTCTTTAAATCTGCTAGAGGTAGATGAAGATAAAATGAACCTCAAAGTATAAGGATTAAGATACTGCAAATAAATTCTAACCCTCCAAACGCAGTGAACATATGTTCTCCTCACCGGATTTACTGAAAGCAGTTATTTTTTCCTTCTTTTTAAAAATAGAACAGTACTCAACTTCTTCCTTCCATGTTGTCAAAATCAGTGCTTCCTACTGTCATAAAATAATTTTCAAAGCATTACCAAATCAGAGCAGAAGCAGGTCCCACCTCACGCTCTTCAGTACATCTCCTCTGCTGATGAAACGCTGCCTACCCAGCACTGCCCGCACAGCCCCTGGGCCTCCCCAGAAACAGTGACAGCAGACAGATCTGCAGACCCCACTGAAGGCAACTCTTGGGGAAAGGTGCAGGAATGAGGGAAGTGGGGCAGAAGGCAGCAGAGAGAACCAGGCAACCTTCACATTCATTACAGATGGTGACCTTTCCGAAGATTTATCACAAAATATTTTCAGCCTGGGAGTCTGTGTGCAAGGGCTGCAAAATATTTGGTTATTACCACAAAACCAGAGATTTTATTAGGCTCACAAGTATTTAAAAGATCTCATGTAAAGTCTTGTTTCTGACAGAGAAAATCAGAAAGCAGTAATAATTTTCTAAACCACGAATGACTTCATTAATTTCCTGATGGACCAAATAATTTTAAGATGAACTGTTTAGATCTGATTTTCTATAGCTTGACCTGTGGTTTCAAGTTTTCCACTGTCGTCTCTAGTCTCTCTTCACATTGAATTTTGTCTACTTTCTTCAGCCAAAAAAATTATCAATATGTTGAAGCCCAACATAAACAAGAAAGCGTACAAAAAAAATAGGCGTGAACTTGGCAGCCCTTTTTAAAACTACTGAACAAAGTTTCCTCTTTATTGTTGACCAGATAAAAAGAAGGAAGCATCACTACATACCAGAACATCTGCATAAAAGTGCCTCCAAGTTTCTTCGCAACAGCAATACTGGCGTGATCACAAAGACGGGATTCCTTTTCTCTCTGTATATAACTGTAGCCATCATGATCTCATTTGGTATGCAAAAAATATAATTACCGCAGTACGATTTCCACAGCAATTTGAAGTGTGCCTTTTTTTCTTTTAAGTTACCATTTAAATTTAATGAAAACAACAGGATGGACTGAGATGGCAAAATCCCAGCGTTTTACATAATTCAGTTCGTTTGGTTTAGTTACAGAATAACGAACCTGGCAGTTAAACTAAAGCCATAGATCTAAATGAATGAGGCAATTTTGTGCATTCTAGAATCAATGCATATTTAAATACTTGTTTTCCTTCACAATATTATTAATCTCCAGAAACTCTTGCTTTATGGACGCTGAACCAATTTACTCTTACTACTTTCCTGCTCGCTAAGCTTGAAGTGGGTGTAAGCTAAAATGCCCAACAACGTGCACACAATCCCAAGGCCTTGATTAACAGACAGTGGATCCTTAAATAAGAGGCACCCTCCCAGGAGGGTGATGCAGAACTTGAAATGTCCAAACATGTTATACCTAGACATCTGTTAAGGATAATAGCAAATTTTTTTTTTTTTTTTTTTTTCTTTTTTTTTTTTTTTTTTTTTTTTTTTGTTTGTTTGTTTTTGTAAAAAGAAGCACTTGGGGACTTCATGAATGACATCCAAAGCATGCCATGGTATATCACATTGACTTCAACTCACGCAGCTTTCCTGCATCTCTGCAGCTATGAGAATTAACCTCCACGTAAAGCCTTTTGTATGCTACAAACTGATACACCAACACTTCCTTGAGGTAGTAGGAATGTGGGTAAATAGTTTTTGTAGGTATGAATGTCAGGTCAGTAAGTTAACCACCATAATCTATACAAGTGCAGAACAAAGAAAATACGTTAAAAACAGAATGTGGTTTTTGCAGCTTTGTCATTTAAGATAAGGTTATCAAAAGTTTTCCCACAGTAAATCAGACCAAATAAATGCTGACATAAATCAACTGGAAGTAGGATAAACAACTAACCTCACAAAGGATACGTGACAGGTGACGTATTTCCAATGATCCAGTAAATGGACAAGTTTACCATAAAGGCTATTATTCCAGACAGCAGTACCATTATCTGTGGATGAATGGACACAGTCAGCAATCTGACACACTTTTGGCCATTTGTAGATGCATTCTACGTCATTATTATTTAGTTTTGTTTACTTTCCAATGCAAAAATATCAGGCAAGAAAAACATAAGGAGAACAAAATTAGAAAGAGCTTCAAATCAGTGCAGGCACTGGTAATGTGTATAAGTAGCTCGGGATAGGCTGTCCGTAAATATATACTGATAAAACCACAAGCCTTTTCTCCTTTTCTCTCAGTGAACATTTAAGAGTGATTTGGAAAATCTGGCCACCCATACATGTAGAGATTGTATTCTTTACCTTTGAGATAAAGTCTTATGGTCACAACAAGAACTGTTTTGGGAAAATCTCCGATTTAATGATTATGGGTACTTGCTATCGCATTCAAAAACTGCAGCTCTGTGTGAGATGACCCACTGCTGAGCAGCACAATAGTGGTGGTAAGAATATGCCACTGGCTCTTTTTTGGACAGAAGGATAAAGAAGTCAAGTTACAGCCTTCTTGGTGAGAATAAACCAGAATTCTGGAGAACAACCAATGCTGGCATCCTGCAGAAGAGGAGCTGAGAGTGTCGAAAGTGAACGTGCTTATCTCTTTTGCGAGTGGACAGTCAGAGCTGGAATGAGTGCACTTAATGTATTTTCAATTTAATACACTAGGGGAAGCGTCTAGATTTTGTCAGATTTTCCTGTTGTTCACATGCCATCTGAACAGAAACAAGAGTAAGGCAGTAAATCAATTGACAGACAGACTCCTCTAGGAGGAAGCAGGGCAGACACAGCAAGGTATTTTTTTCTCTTGCACATGCCTCTTGCCATCTCAGCATAGTCAATGACTACAAAAAAAAACTGTGTCCCAAAGAAACAGGTCTTACTGTGAAATTTAACTACATCAGTAATGATTATTTATTTAAATAACTACAACAAAAGCCTTACCACAGCAGAAAGCGTCCAGGGCCCAAATATTCCCCCTTCTCCAAAGACTGGCTCAAAGAACGGTATGATGAACAACAACATAGCTGAGGACATTGGTGCCTGATAGTACAGCAACTGCATAGAGTTTACCTGCAACTCATGCTGCTTAGCTCCTACCCACTACAACAAACAAACAAAGAAAGAGCTGTTAAAAATGGAAAAAGATGGAAAATTTGAAGGAAAAGCAGGTGGAGTGAAAAACCCTGAAGTACATAAATATTCCTTTTCCAATAGCTTGACAGTAAAGTATTATACTTGAGAAAGAACAAAAATATATCAGAGCTGGGAAGAAAACACCAGCTCCCTTTTATTCCCAAGGGAAATTCTAGATCTTGTCTATGATGGATCTGAGCAGCATTGCCTAAGTACATACCTGCTTTTGCCTTTCTTCTGATTTTCCTCCACATGCAACCTGACACAACCAGTAAACATCTGCCTTTCTTTTGCCAGCTTATTCCAAATTTTACTGGATTTCTTTTCAGTATTGAGTATAACTGACTATAACTTGGATTTTCAATGTAGCATGCTTTAAGAGTTATCTGGGGTTATGAAAATGCTACAGACAAGATACAACTTTAGAGTGTCATTCTTCAGTACAATAGAATACATCATAAGTCACATTACTTTGGAACATCGGTTTCAGCATATAAATTTGCCAAGTTGTTTGTTGTTTTGGGTTTGTCGTTTGTTTTTGGTTTTGGTTTTTTTTTTTTTTTTTAATTACAGAGTAATTTCACTCAGGTACTATAATTTCCCCAATACACACACCATCCTTAAAGTTATTATACAGCATCTCCTCTTCCTGCCCCAAAACAGGACAAGAGACCATTATTTATCATCTTGCACACTACAGGTCAAAGAGCCTCACTTCTTTTAGAGGCACAGTGTACCTGTTACAAAGAAATTAATGTTTAAATTGTCACGTTGATGTGATAGTCATCATCAAGGGTCTCTAATTTGGGAGTCACTGCTGATAACTAACTGGTTGTGAGCTGTTAGTAGAGGAGAAAGGGCTAATGTAGTCCTTGGACATACCTCTTCTTTCCAACCCTAATCTGCCAGAAATGTTATACAGTGCATGCACCCACTACAAAAAACAAAACACCTCGAGAATGTGTATAGTCAAAATCGAAGGACTAGAAAATATCCTTTGTAGGGAAAGGCTCAAATACAAAACAGGCATTTCTGCACAGAGAAAAATCTGTGCTCACTAGAAAAATGGAGTTTTACCCATGAAGCAATCTTTGCCCCTTAAAAATAACATTAAACATGACACCCACAGTTTTAGCAGTAAGGGTAATCAATTCCTTACACAATTTACCTGTGGCTGTGGTGGATTATCCGAGCTTTTTTTAAAACTAAATAATTAAGTATAGAGGGATTGCTGGAAGGCAGGGCACCGTTTAAAGGTGATCTTACCAAGGGACACCAGCTTGGAGACCAACCACCACAACACTCCCGCGCTCCCCCTCTACACGCCCACCATTACCCACCACTTGATAGAGGGAGGTCACCAGGACACCCAAGGTGGCAAACGCCATCCCGAGGACGTTGAACTTCACGTCGTAGTACGAGTTGAGGAAAACGCCCAGCGTGATGGGGACCTGTGGAGGTGGAGAGAGGGATTTTAGGCCGGGCCGCTGCCCTCAGCGTCACCGGCGGGCGGAGGATGGGGGGAGTGAGGAGCGCGGGGTTACGTCCGCCCGCCCACCCTGAGGCGACGCCGAAGGTCACCCCGCCCCGCTTCCCCCAGCTCCGCCGCCTCCTCACCAGGGTAAGCTTGATACGGAGAGGGAAAGTCTTTCCGTAAGCCAGGCTCTGGATGACCACGATGACCGGCGTGGTCATAGCCTTAGCCAGCTGGTAGGTACCGATGGTGTTGCTCTGCAGGGAGAGGTTGGTGAAGACGACGAAGCCGCAGAAGCTGAGGGCCAGCGGCATCACCTGGGAGGGCTGCAGGCTCTTCGGAGAGAAGGCGCCGAGCGCCTGGCACAAGTAGAGGCCGAGCCAGGTGATGGCGAAGTGCACCAGGGTGAGGCTGAGGTTGGGGAAGCCCAGTCGCACGTACAGCCACTTGTTCAGGAAGACGATGCAGATGGAGGCGGCCAGGTTCACCATCAGCCCCGCCGCCAGCCGACCCTGCGCCGGCATCCATCCCATGGCGTCCCGCGGGGCCGGGCAGCAGCGGCTCAGGCAGCCCGCCGGCCGCCACCGCACCGGCCGGGCCGCCGCCCGCCCCCGCCGGGACACGTGGGCCCGCGCCTTCCGGTGGCCCCGCCCGCCCCGGCACAGCCCCGCGGGCGGAGCTGCGGCGCTGCCCGCCCGCCGAAGTCACCGGGAGGAGCGGCGAGCAGCAGGCGCCCGGCCGCGGCCACCCGTACAGGGGCAGGAGGCAGGCGGCAGGCGGAGAACATACAGCGTGAGATACTCCTGCCCCTCCGAGGACGCCGGGGCAGACACAGTCCCGGTGCTGGTCAGTGAGGGACAGAAACATACCTTCCCTCCCCTGTACAAGTACCTCGCAGCAAACGATTTATAAACACAGATAAAAATGTGCGTACATACAGGTATAGCACAAACCGCCTGCTTTGTCAAGCGTCGGGAGGCACGGACGGCCTGAAGGAGCTGAAGCCCTTGTCTCGCTGCACAGCAGCTCTTGTCTTCTCCAGCCGAAGGTCTGCTTACACCTGTAAGCAGGTTTCTAAACGCATTACAAAACGTCAGACTTGGGAGTCTCACAGTACCACCCCCCTTATTCCGAAAGCACCTGCTTTCCCTGTACGCCCTCCCTTCCCTCACCCCTATACCCTTACATGTTCTTCTGTCGAAGGTGGTTTCCAGGATACAAGCAACACCGGGGAGAGGAGACAGAGGAGGTTCAATCACTATAGTTCAGATGAGAACGAACAAACATTTTCTGTGTGTGAAGCACTTTTATTAGAATTTAAAAAATACGAAAAAAACCCCCAAAGGTTGTATAACAAATATAATCTCTGAAGTTGGTCAGAATTTTTCAAGTTGAAGTTGAAATCTGAGGGCACCCCCCTCCCAAAAAAAAACCACAACAGAAGAGTTTGTCTTAGTGATGGTTTTGTTCTTTCTTAAACAGAATGTCCATGTTCAGAAGCTTTTGCAAGTATCTACTTGAAATCCGATGACTAAATTTCATATCCCAAAGGATCAAGATCCTGGTCCAGAAGCATAAGAGAAGATTCCCTCAACTTCTGTAGAAGCTTTCGGAGCTCTTCTTTTGAAAATACCTAATAATAGTAATAATAATAATAATAACAAACCAAAACACACACAAAAACAACAAACAAAAAAAACACCAAAAACACAAAACCAAACCAAAACAAAAAAACACAATCACAAACCAACCAAACTATTACAAAGTTATCTGCAATGATTAGCACGGATATCAAAGTAAATGGTGGTTAATTAAGCTTTTTTTTTTTTTTCTTTCTTTCTTTATTTCTTTGTAAGACAGTGTGAACATCAGACATTTTTGAAGGGCATTTAGTAAAGGACTAGAAGCCTGCAGCAGTATCCAAAACCTAAAAGTAATCTCCAGATAGCTCTGTCTCATAACTACTACCGAGATTACTGGTGAACAGCCAAGTTTAATTTTCCTGTTATTGTGGCAGAGATTTTAAGCCAATCCAGGCAAATGCATCACAGTATTTTTCTTAGCCTTGATGTTTTTTTTTCAGATTTTTAACACTGAGTTGGGTTTTTTTTTTGGAGGGAGAGGAGGTTTAGTACTCTGTTGCTGTTGTGGCTCTGTTGCTGCAATGTTAAACAATGAATACAATGTCCTGAAATGTAATGGAAATAATAATAAAATCAATTACAATTCTACAGTTCAGCTTAATCACAGAATCATTTAGGTTGGAAAAGACCTTTATGATCATTGTGTCCAACTGGTTAAACTTATTTTAATTCAATATTCCCCATCCAAAAATTAGGAACTGCACTACTCAGAACTACTGCTGGTTAAAACACTGGCATCATCTTCAGCAGTTCAAAGTTAACCCTTTTATTCCTCAAATCAGCATACAAGGAAACCCTTTACTACTGCAGGCAATGGAAAAACAGAAAGAAACTTAGGATGCTAAGGAAGATAGGTCATCTTCCTTTCTATATTGAAGCTTTTTCCAGTCAGCCCACAGAGCTCTTCAGCTACATCGCCTGCAGCTCTCACTAACTCACCGTATAAAGCTTGTGTCGCTCAGAAGCGACCATGTCAGCCAGTCGCAGGCACTCCTGGTACTGTCCCGTACTGTGCAACACCGTGTGCAGTAAGAAGCACATCATGGGCAGACACAGCTTTCGCAGAAAAATCATCTGATGCGTTCGTTCAGGGTCATCCTCAGCATCCTTACCATAGAAGAATTACATATTAGTATTATGAACATTGACCTTTTAAAAACAACTTGTCATAATCAGCAGTATCAGCAGTAAAAACTGGACTAACCAGCCTAGACTGGACTGTCAGATCCAATTTATATGGTAACTGAAGGGGAAGCAATCTGTATCTGGTCACAGCAAGGCCAGAGCGAATTACACAGAAGCACATCAAATTAAAGATGACAAAAGGTATAATCTGCGCTTTGTGGTTCACGCCACAACATAAAAAGTCATTTTACCTCTCTAACGTCAACCATCCATCCTCCATCAACAAACAGCAACACATTGTACATTTTCTCTTTCACGTCGGCCGTAAGAGCATCCAGGAGGCCTTTCCAAATACCATAATCCATCTGGCAAAGAAACAAAAAATGAACTCCTACAGAACAGGGCAATTTCCAAGGCTATTTTAACACAGACTCTTCACCTAGCATGAAACAGCTGGCACTGCTCCAATTCCAATTGGAATCTTCAGCCAATAGCTGGAACTTAAAAGGCTGCTGCTAACAGCTATTGCTTGATTGCCTGTCCAGAGTCAGACAGGTCGTTCAGAAGCAAAGCCAGTAGAGGAAGATAATTTTAAACAACCTATTCTGCCATGCTTAGAAAACAAACGCTTGTATTAACTGAATACAGTATATTCACACTGGCCAGACATGCAAATGGAATTTTTGGCAAACCAAACCAAACGCCATCATCTTTTAAAACAGAAAATGTGACAAATATAAGAGTTATTAGCAAAATCAAGTACTCAGATTTATTCATAACACTGACCCTCAACACATTATAAAGAATATTGACTATTACATTACAATACTATGTGTAAAGCTGAGTCATATAAAAAAAAACAGATGAGAATTCACTGTGGCATTACTAGTCTACTGTCTCATACTCCTTCAAAATAAAACCAGAATATTTTATAAGAGTTCTTGAGCAATATGAATTAGCAGTCTTCTACTTTGTTTCATTAAACTAAGACTGCCTCCTAAGCAAGAACATAGATGTTTATACTGAATAACTTGAACTTTCACCTACCTCATACTTCTTCTCTTTATGTTCATGGGCTACTTTTTCAGTGAAACTTGCTTGTGGTAACAAAGAAGGCTTCTGTGGAGCTGAGTTCATGTGTTTAAACCATTCGTTAAAGGTTTCGTGGGCTTCCTGGATTGCATTGGAAACAACATTTGGACATTTTGGACTCATAATTATATAATTACAAGAGTTTCATTAAATGCACAGCTATAGTGCATCCAGGAACCAGAAGTTAAATCAAATGGAAAAGCTTTAAGCTTCACCACTAAGGCAAAGCCACCACTGTACCAAAGTAATAACTTGGATACAGCATATTTGAAACTCACCAAATATGCCCGAATACATAAATGTTCCCGTATAGCATTGTCATCTTCAGCTGGAAGTGGAGTATCCATTCCCTGTTCTTCCCACTGGTTATATATTTCTGCTATGGAGTCCTGGGGAATCTTCACAAACACATCTTTTGCAGCTTCATGTTTCTTGGACGCTAAGAGAACGTGAACTGAGTATCACGAGCTTTGCAATTTCCATACTTCATTTTTATACATTGACAGAGCCAGGCTTTTTAATAAACTAGAATCAAAGGTTTATCAAATGTACTGCCAAGAGCTAATGAGAACAAAACCAACATTTAAAAAGTTTACAGTATTTGTGACATTTAGTACCCAAGAACTTCCTCATGATTGCATTGCTTTGCTTCAGTGCTTCTGCCCTCTGTGCAGGATCAAATACCAGCCAGTCAATTACATCAATTTTCAGCCGATCCACCTGTAAAACCCAACACAGAGATTCACTGACATTTCAAACACACAGCCGATGTCAGAAACATTAAATCTGGTCAATGTAATACACAAGTTTCTAGAGATCTTTGCATAGCATTAGGACATATTAACAAAGACCGCTTTATTCACAACTTTGATATCAAAAGCTTAGAAAACAATCTCTGCCACACAGAATCTATTTCTAAGTATTCCCAAGATATTCAGACCACTGAATGAGCATCAGCTCTCAAAACTTTGTATGGATTACCATGCATCTTCCTCAAGCTTTAGTATGAATACACTGCACAAACATGGTTTATGAAGCTCTTGCTATCATCTTCAAGGGTGCTATCAACCTGCAACCATAGTTTTCCAAGTCCCACATTAGATGAACTATGTGTTTGGCTTAGAAAGTTTAAACTTTGTACTGAATAGCAAAAAAATTACCCCAAGTTTGGAAACCATCAGTTGGTTTCCAAACAGTACTTTGAATGCAAACTATTAATGGTACCTCACTGCCACTTAAGGACTGAGTTGGATCCAACTGATGCTCAAGTGATGACAAGGAAACTGTCAGGAATGGCAATGTCTGTCATAGCTAGAATATGTTACTTGAACATGTAATCAGGTACATCTGAGATCCAAAGTATTAATCCTCCTAATTCTTAGAAGCTACAATAATATCCTGCTCTCAGCTACAACATCTTTTGGAATAGTCATTTCATGGCTTTATTGTCACTTATTGGTCAGGTATAGAAAGGCTTCTGAGGAGCAGACACCACAGCCCAGAAGATCAAGGAGACGTAGAAACAGAAGTAACAAATTTGTGCAGTTCAGCTCCTCATGTGGTCACATGGAAACTGCATTTTCCTCACAGGCTTTTTCAAGGTAATTTCCACCATTGTTGAAAGAAAAATAGAGATTATATACAGTAAGACTCCACAGTTGACTGCAAATGGAAATATCTGCCCTGCAAAGCACGCTCACCTCCGTTGTGCCCATATCTAACATATGGTCATGGTGACTGAAGTCCCCAGCGTCCTTCTTGCGGATGTTTTCAACAACAGTTTTTGTTATGGCTGCAACATCCAGACCTGGGTTAAGGAAGAAAGATGTAAGAGTGATTGTGGATTCTAAGTTGCTGCAACATGAATTTCAGAATCCAGTTGTTGATCTTATTCCTTACAACTAGTAGTTCCTACCAGTCTGTTCACACTCACGTTGTCAGACTAAATTATAAGCTTTTGAAATACGTCATTTATTGCAGGTATTTCCTAAGAATGATATTTGAGGTAACAGAACAAACATGGGAAAAAAACAGTGACAACTAACAAGTTTTTCAGTCTTTGCTGGGGAAAAGCATGTAGATATATTTGCTAAGGCCACCGATTCCTGCAATTCTGACAGCAAGACTATGATTTGACAGAAACGTACCAGGAAAAGCTTAGCATAGTTCCTCTACAGATGCTTAAGCAGGACATTTTATTTTGAAACCTGAGCCAAGTTTTCAAAAGGAAAATGACTAAAAAGTGATCGAAGAAATGTTGGATGCTGAAGTCTGCAGTAAGTCTATTTCTTTGTGAATTTTAAGTGGCAGAGGCACTGTCAAACAATCAACAGTGTGCTGCTTCACTGTAGGCCCTCTTAGTTTGATGTATAGGCCTGGAAGGAAGCTTACAATTAATGCAAGCAACCCACCACAGTTAAGACAGAGCACTATAAATAGGACAGAAAAAAAAAAAACCAAACCTTTCTAAATCCACAAAGAGGTATGTATTTTTATAAATAGTTTTCTGAAATAACACAGTCATGTCAAGCTTCAAAGCATATATTTGTGACAGGCAGTTGGTGTTTAATACCTTCTGTGTTTGGACATAAACCAGAAACAAAAGTGATGTTTAGTTTGATTCAGAAAAAGGACTGCAATTCCAGGCTCGTTAAAAATCACAATATACCCCTCCTTGAGGAAATGATCAGCAAATTAATTTTATTTAATTAAGCCACGGGAAGGAAACAATATCATTTTCATAGCTAGGGTCTTGCATTAAAAACTACTGAAAAAACAAAATAACCCAGGATATAAAATGCTAATTGGAATATCAGCATATCTCACCTGCATCTTTTGCTAGTTCCAGGCAGTGGTGGCGATGATCACTTTCAGTAACATCTTCAAGAAATAAAGCATACTGGGCAACAGCTAGCTCTGGGGGCAAGTGGCTAACATAAAATGCTATTAAATCTGTGTGCTTCTCAGATATCATCCGCTGCAGAATAGGAGACAAAAATTTAGAAAAACATATTATATTCCTCTTTGTAAGCAAATAAGTGTGCTTATACTTGTGTAAAAACATGTTTTATGCAGAAACATAAAAGTGTAACAAATTTCTGATTATTTTGTTTTGATATGGGAAGATTCCACTTCTTAAGCTTCTAAACAAGGATCAATAAAACTGTCTCTTTAAGCACTGCTGACAGAAAGTCTGCATATTAGGCAAGCTTCCATGTATCTCTTGAGAGCAATAACTGCATCATCACTCTTCTCATCCTGTAACCTTAAGTCTCCTTTTCTTCCTCCTTTAATTCTAAATTACATTAGAGAAAGTAAACTATATTTTTGAAAGCTTACCTGAATGTAGGTCTTTAGGACTTCAACAGAAACGTCCTCCTTAATGCAAATAAATATAAATTCAATTTTAAATGAGATAATGGGGGGGGTGTGTGGTGTGTGTGAGAAAAGAGAGAAAAACAAACCCAACTACCACACAACACACCCCCCCTGCCAAACACAAAAAAAACCAACCAACCAACCAAAAAAACCCAAACAAACAAAAAAACCCCAAACCAAAAACTGAGACAGAATACTTCACAGGCTACCACTGTTACAGAGACACAAGGTTATTTGCTTATCCTGCTTCAGTAATCCACACATTCAAACAGGCTCAACTGGAAGAACTGTTTCTCTTCAGAATAATTACAAAAATATGTCTTCTGGTACAAAGATTTAGTGTTACAAGGATTTTTTTATTACCCAGTTTCTGGCTTAAAAAAAGTTTTTGGTTTAATTAGAAATTTACTTTTTAAATTGTTTTAAAAATCTTTCCATTTTACTACATTTTTAATTAATAAATAGAATGTGAGGTGAACAGATGACTACTGCTGCATGCTACACACACTGTTGTATTACAGAAAATTCTACTGTTCCTATGTACAGGGTATAAATATCACCTGGCTCATCTGTAGTACTCTGTACAAAACAACTAAAGTATAGTCCGAGCACCTGAGACTGCTTTAGCTAAGACATAGGTGTTTGTAACTGAAGAACTATCATTTTAGTTTTACATGTGTAAATGAAATTAGAGATCTTCATCTAAGCATATACCTATGACTTGTACTCAAATAAAGAACATCATAAAAACTTTCACAACTGCCTCTTCCCTCCAAGGGTGGATTGAGCAATCATCCAGTAAATTCACCTGCTCCAAATTTGTAGCAGCAGTCAGCTGTTACTCACAATCCCACAATAGAATTTATGTGGAAATTGCACCTTTTTTGTCCCCTCTGCTAATGACTGGTTCTACCATACTTTAGCTTAAAGACCAACTCTACCAATTTTGAGCCTGGCTAAAACAATGTGTATGTGTACACACACACAGGTTCCTCTTAACTAAAAGTTAACCGACTTCAAAATAAATTTCAACAGAGAGCTGTATCTAAATCATCTATGAAAACACACATTTGTCTTTTGCCAAAATAGGTTACATTCAGAAACTTATCTGATACATAAGCACTTCTAAATTTTAGAAGAGGAGAAAAAGAGAGCTTCTAATTACATGGGATTTCCTCAGAAAAGTGTAATTACAGGGATGTGACCCATCTGTGTATTTAGCATAAAGAGGCCAGACACCAAGTTAGCTATACTTAGTATGTATTTTGAGGAAACATGAAAGTTTCAGCTAGTACCAATTACCTCAAGCAAAAACATTTGTGAGCTTACAGCAACAGGTACAATTCTAAGGATCAAGTATAAGATCAGTTTATATTCAAAGCATCTTGACTGCTATGAATAAGACAAACATTGAAGTTTCAGTCAGGTCCTTCTCAGTAAAGGGCTTGTGAATAGAATCCGTTGTCCTCAAAAAAAGAATTTTCAAGCTGAACTGCAGGGGAGGAGGATGCTCATTTCTAATTTTGACTGTCGTATTTAGGCCCCAAGATGAACAAATACACTACTCAAGTATGCAGCTCATCATCAGCCCGGTAGTAATTTACTATCATTGAATGTAGCTTATATATTTATACATGAGCATTTCAATATCAAAGACTAGTTATTGTTATGACAGCAAATCAAATACAAGTGAACTTACCTTAGTCTGTAGACCTAAAGTGCGGAAAAACAGAGTAAGATGAGTCATGAAACGAAGGAGATGTCCTGGGAGCACACTTCTGTCTTTGGAAAGCCATCTGCTGAATTCTTCCATCAAACCTAAAACCACGACGGAAATGTCAATATTAGCCAAGTTAAACAGGAAGAAAAACAAACTAAGAAATATCTCAAAATTATGCCTTTATTCCACAAATATAATTTAGCCTCAAAAGCTCAGCAAAACAGAACAGCAACAGTTTTGGAAAGATTTAGCTGTTTGGCTTAAGTATCTGCTGTATATATTTTGTCATTTCTCTGAGAAAGTTATGGCAACAGTCTCACATATATTCCAACACGCTTACGTGATTTCACGACTTCATTGAAAACTACCTTGTATGTCAAACGGCAGAAAGTCCCTACAGTTCTTGATTAAAGAAGCAGCTTAGCTTTTAGGTGGAGTTTGCCTACTGCATGCTTCTAAAATCCATTCACATAAAAGTTTCTGGAAAGGTCACTAGAAATAATGTAGCCAGTTGACATTTAAAAATCACTTAAAAGAAAAGCTCACCATCCACATCTCCCAGTATAATGAATTTCTGAATCACATGGTAGTGTTCTTGATTCTCCTCTATAACCCTCTGGGGAGAGAAAAAGAAAGTTCAAACCTGAATAAAATCTTATAGCACAATGTATTAAGGAAGCAAACTTATAAATAAAGCAAAGGTTCCTTAGGGAAAAAAGCTATCCTGTTTCAAAAGGGTATTCTCTGTAGAGAGCAGGAGAAAAGACACTCGCTGTCTCAATGTCAAATTACAAGAATATTGACAAACTGAAAGAAAGAACCAGAATATAGATCTGTGCAGTTAATACTTCCATGGAAGAGATCCAAGACTAAGGGCTTTTTGCTCTGAAGAGGAGAGAATAAATGTTAGAGATAATAGATTCTACAAAGTCACAGAAGAAGCAACAGCATGTATAAATCTTGAAAGAAAAGGCCTGAGAAACTTACTTGGAGGAAGAGATTTTTTTTTTTTTTCTTAGTTTTTTTTTTTTTTTTTTTCTGGTAGAAGAATTAATGCCTGAAATGCAATTTAAATGCAGCTCTGAAGTTGCTCTATGGTGAGGATTGCACTAGTAAGGCACAGGCAGCTGGGTGTATCTGTGACCGACAGCATCAAAAAAAGGAAGCTGTCTTCAACGCATCTTTGTATTAACAGTGAGACAAATGCTGTATGTTTATTCCATCAAATAAAAGTCATTTCAATTTAATATTTACAGAATGAATATGTAAGTTATATATACCATCTTAAAAGAAATAAAGCATCCTATGTGTTAAAAGTAACAAAGAAACACAGTCTAAGCAAATATACTTTTAAATTTTGAAAGGTTATTTTTGAAATATGCACACAAACCTCCTATAAAGGTAATGGCATGTAATCAATCTTTCCACATTTTACTGAAATATTAAACAGTTGATCTACTCTATCAGTTTTGCATGTCTGACCACACTTAACAGTCAGCTGTTTCTTCAGCACACCCAGCTAGTTTGGCTGATTGAGGCAAGGCAAAAATCTGCATCTTTTTCATCATTAAAAGGTGGCAGCATATAGAAAAATCTATTTGAATTGAGAAATTACACATTATAGAGGTAGAAAACCTAAAATAAAATGTTACTGTGAACATCTGAGCATTTTGTTAAACAGTGTAGTAAAAGTAGAACCTACTCAATAGTTAAAAATGGAAAACAGTGAGGAAAAATACTGTCATTAATACACACCTTTTTGTCCGTTGCCTGAAGTTCTTCAAAAACTTTCTCTGAAGTCCAGCTTCAAAGGAGGAGAGAAAAGGCAAAAAAAGTTACCTCGAATATTCCCAACAGATCACAGAAGATCCTTTCTTGACTTGTAGCAGCATAAACCTACTTTGTTTCTAAGTAATCTCTAGGGAGCTCTTCCATCTCCTCTGCAGTTGTTATTACTGAGGTTCGTATTTCCTGCTCAACAAGAGTGTCCACCATGACCCTGAAATACGCCCAAACGGTATCTTCCCAGGTATCGCAAACGGGAAGAAGCTACAAATTAAAAAAACAGAGCAAAAATTATCAAGAGATGGAGAACTATCAGAATCTGAACAGACCAACTAATTTTGGAACCATTTCCAGGTGCCAAAGCAGACTAATAACAATCTTAAACAACAGCCTTTCCTTGTTCAAAGCAGGACACAAAAAAAATCCTTTCACCAAGTAACACTCTAGTTCCTTGATTATTTTAAATCAAAGGTAGTCAATTGAAATTGTCCTATCCTGCTTCCAGAGGCAGCACCACTTTGACACCATTCCCCTTCTTGCATATCACCTCACAAAACCAATCCAGGTGAAGACTATCCAACTTTTCTGACCAATCACTTTGCCTTACTGGTTCATGCTATGGTCGCACACGTCTCAGTGAAGTAGTGAGGGCAGGAGGAGGGTATTACTGCTGCTGTGGTGATATAAAGAAATTTATATCCAGTTCTCTCAATCTTGCTAGGCTCTTTCAGCAGTCAAACCATAGGACAAGTTCCAGAGAAAACACTGCATTTCATTAAACACTTCTCTCTTATAGCAATTTTAAAATCACTGAATTTTATTGAAATTAATGAAATTTTATTTCATTAAATGTCTGCTCTGTCACAAGAGGGTAAGTATCTTCTGTTCTATAAGTCCTGTAAAAGAGCTAGTTTTAAATTTCAATTACTAAGACCTGAAAACATTCCCTATTCCCCCTGCTTTTATTTTCTCAACTATCTTTATTTCTGCTACATCACACCAAGATGGGGGAGGAGGGTGGAAAATCAAGCCTGTCTAGTAGAAGCTTACCACTGATTACTATAACAGCAAAGAAACTTTTATGGTAGTCTGCAGTGTTCCTCATTTTTAAAAATCACTACTTAGGAGTGGGAGAACACAAAAATAGCTCTTTTATTTTTTTTAATCCTCCAGATAACTATTTAAAGATAAAAGTGAGCATCATACACAGTATAAAACTTACTGATAATGAAATTTGGGTACAGAATTTGGATACAACAACTCATCTATAAGAATACTGTGCATGAGCAGGAAAATGACTACATAAACTCTTAAATAATACTAAACTAAAAAAAAACAGAACTAAAACAAGAACATTAGAATTGTTTGTACTAAAAGCCATCAGGAAAAATAAAAGTCTATTATATAATTAAGGTACATGAATCCTACAAAGAACATGTGTACTAAAGCAGCAGTGTTTGCTATTGTCCTGTTAACTAGATCTTTAAAAGTACAATAATCAGTCATTGCAGTATTTCTGATATCCCTGCCATATGAGAAAGAACATGCACAGCTACGAAACATCACTGAACAAGGAGGCCTGACATACCTGTTTGAGGTTTCCACTCAGTGCTGCATAGATTGCTCTCTCATATCTATTAAACTGCTCCTAAAATAAACAGTAAAAAAAATACAACTTTTAATTACAAAGCACGTAAGTTTTCTAGCTGCTTTACATTTTATTAGAGATTAATCGATTACAAAGTGTTCCATCTGAAAGCTTCCAATAAAAACAAACAAACAAAAGTTTAAAAAATAAAATAAATAAAAACAACCCACAGGACATATCAGGAGCCAAAATTAGAATAGCAAGTGACTTCCCCTTCACTGGCATCCCCTTGTAACTTAACTGAAAAATTTATATTGACCTGGAAAGAAAGCAACATTTTTCCTTCCGCATTCAATTAAGTCAAGATGAAAGTCAAAGTTGGTGTCAGCAGTTTCACTTTCAACCAACTGAAAACCAGAAAGTCAGACATTTCCTAAGCCTGAAAAATTGGTGCTGATTATGTAGGTTTCTCACTACAAGACATAAATATGTTATTTCAGAAGTCCTCTGAGAAACATTAATTGCAAATCCCATAATCAGCAGAGATGAGGTAGGTTTACTTAAAATAATGTAATAGAGTTCAGAAAAGTTCAAATTTATATATTAATATCAAGCAAATTAGCACCATCTTACCTCTTCAGCCATACGCCAACAACTTACTTTCCAAATGCACCTGTATGGATTGCCTTGAACAGGCTCCAGCTCATTTCCTACATGCAAAGGATCATCATCATCGGAAACATTAGCTGCTATCTAGCTTTGAAGAAAATACTGCTTTTGACCATAACATGATCTACAATGCTTACATTTAAAAAACACAAAGTTAAGATATAAAAATTCCTTTTCTCCTTAAGGAATATATACTTCTAAAAAAGTGTCACTGCTTCAGTGCTGCTATTTTGCATGCTTCTGCACAATGGAATTCAACTCCCTGTAGCAGCAGGCTAGGACAGGGCCAGGGCACTGGTGAAGCAGGCAGATAACAGTAACTGGCTACCAGGAGTGGTAAAGTAGGAAAGCATTATGCCTTCCAGACCTGGCAAAGTAAGACACTTAAATGTGTTCTTAAATTCTTTGCTAAATCCAGCAGTGCCCCAAGCATAAAGAGAAGCAAGGTACTGTGTTATAAACAGGACTGTGTGCAACAAACCCCAGAACCAAGGAAAAGGGCAATTTAAAATTTTTAAATCTTTTAAAAGCATCTCTTTTTTCCTGCTTTTACACTTGTTGAAATCTAGACCTACCATATCTTTCTGAATCTGGATGTCAGTAAGATCCATCTATAACTCTGAGATATCTATTTCCCAGTGACTGTGTTTGATTTCAAAAAGAAAGTGACTTTAGCATGTTAAGCAGATTCAGTGAACTCATACCTTCAACTGTAATAATTTCATATGCATTTTTACACGTTCAACAGACATGGTAAATTATTTTAGATACAAAAAGAAAACTCTTAAGGTGAAAAGAAAGAGCTCTTTCTTTTTGCCATGGGCAGATATTAAGAGAAATCCCTCTGCCTTATATGTACATCTGTCTCAAATGCACTTTGAAGTGGATACCTCCATTTATGTTAGGATCATGATACAGCTTCCATCCTTCCAAAGTTGCAGCTCTCCAGGCCTGACCACATCGTTTGCATAAGCGCTGTGCCTGAAAAATAAAGGATTTTATCAGCAACAGACTTCAAATTAGGAAAACCACCATCTTCTCCTTCAAAATTATTTGTATAGAGACTCTGCTATGCAAAAAAATTAAGTACAAAGAATCTTAAATTTGAAATAATGGAAAGATTTCAAAGTAAATATCAGGTTGTTGGTTTTTTTAACTAAATATTTTAGTTTTTCAGCCAGTATTTACTGTAGCATGTCTCTCACACTGCTGTCTCATCTTTGCTAGTTTAAATAGCTCTTAAATCTCCCTCTGATGAACTTTAGTTTAAGGTGTTATCTTGTTTAGATGTATAATACATTTCTTCACACAGTCATCTACTTTTCCAGTTCACTTAACCTTCCAAACCCCTCATGCACTTCTAAAAATAGAAATCCCACCTTTGCCATGACCATATTCAATAGTCTATGCAGTAGCATAAACAGTCTTAATTCAAAAAACTTTTGAATAGCGTGGAAAGTTGAACAGAAACTGTACAAAAAAAACCCCACCTTGCCCTAAAAAAAACCCTCTGAAACACTGAAATTGCAACATGCAGTCTTGGTTTGTTTAGCCAAATTCTGTTCTTTTCACACTGGAAGGCTGCAGCTATTCAGCTGTGACAAACAGTAAATTTACAAATTGGACAAGGCAGTTCTAGCTTACCTGCTGTGTGTTACCTTTCACACAGCAAATGAGCAGAGGCTCATTCTTAACTCAGAGTAAACTCTAAGTATCTTAACTTACTCTTTCAGTAGTGAATAATCCACTTAATGTTTATTAGACAGCAGGGACATCATAGCAGTGATTACAGAACAACTGATGCTGCAAATTTATATTCATACTGCCCTGCAGCAACATGCTCAGGTACCTGTACTATCAGAAAATTAATAGACGTGCACTGTATTGGAACAGAATGCTAGCAAGTAACCACATTCCTAAATCTAGGCTCTTGGGCACAAGAACCTTAAATCCCCCCCCTTTACTCAAATGTTATTATATATACATAGAGCCTAGTGTAAGGGAATCAGTTTCCAGATCAGGCCTTTAGACAACACCACAATACAAGTATTTGCATGATTAAATCATGAGAGGGACTTCAGAACTGGGGACTGTTTTTCAGAACAGCTTTAGGAATTAAATTGCCTGGATGTTACTCAGCTAAGGATTAATACAAAGTACATACATATATTCTCTCAGATGGCAGAATAAACAAACTTATACTGTTAAAGAAGGATAACAACATGCATTCTGGAACACTCAGATAAAGTCTATCAAGAGTTTTCAGTGCTGAAAACTCTGCCAAACAATAAAGGTAAGAAAACAAAAGGTAGAAAGCAGGAAAGAACTAATAAGAGTTACCACTGTACTTATGTTCCTTCTGATAGCAGTTTTAGCTTATGGAGGTAGCACACTGGTCCCCAGTTCTCAGTCCTGGGACACACCTCTAAATGTGCCATTGCAGCTGTTTGCACAAGGTGGTATAAATAGGCCTGACTCTCTCCCTCAACTCTGTGCAGATCACGTGCCCAAGGGAACATTAGAGGAGTAGAGCAAGTAAAGTCTGCCTAATTTAATGCTGTTTCTAAGAGAAGCGTACATCAGTCCTCTCTATCTCTAGTTAAAATTGCAAGCATGTTCCACTCAGATATATCTACAAGGAAGCCTGTGTGATAATCCACTGATTATTAGAGATGAAGTTAGGAAGTTCTTTGAAACATTCCATCTATTTGTCTGGCAGTATTTAGTATTAAGCCTCTACAGCAAAAAACATAGTTAAGCAACTGAAAAAGCCCAATACAACATTTTTTTTTCCCATAACATCTATTTTACACCCAAAATTATTTAATTAATTGTAAGATTTTATTAAAAATTCCATCACTGTCAGTATTGATAATAAATTGAAAAATAAATTGTTACAAGCCAAATTTAAACAGACATTTTAGTACATAGTTTTACATCAGCTTCAACGGTCAGATTTAAAATGTTACACTAGTTAACCAAGAAGACACTGTAACTTTCTGCATTTTACCTCATCTGTCATTCCTGCTCTGATGAGAGTGAAGAGGTACTTCAATAACCTTGCATCATCTTCTTGGTCCAAATCATCAAGTGGCAGTTTCTGTCTTATAGGTGCATCTGGATCCTGCAAGGAAAAAAAAAGCAAAAGTCACCATCCATCCACACAATGTCTATATGCCTCTTCTGATGCTTTCCTGACATTTTATAATTTGGAGTGACTGTTTCACATTGGCATGGCAACCTGTACAACCCATGTAATATCTAGCATGGTACTTCTCCATCTTTCCTCTCTCACTTCTCTTACTCTTCTGTCACTGTTACCATCAGAAGGAGCCATTGCAATTTATTTATTCCACCACACTGGGGTTTTTTTCCCCAAACTTCTCATCTTCCAGCTCTTCTCACTTTCCAAACATCCCTTCCTCATCTACCTCTTTACCTGCCAGAGTTTTTCACAACAGATATACTCAAGCCAATCAACATCTCAGATCACTCCCCAATTGAATTAACCTTCTGTAACTGCTTTGCTGCCACTGAGACAGTTCATTACTTCTACCGGACAGTCCTTTCCTTCCTTGAATTCCCTATTAGGTTTTACTATAGTAGCTCTCAAGGAATCCCAACAGGACTTGGTATTGTTGTACTAGTTACTGCATGAAGCCAGTACACCCTTATTTGCAAGGGCTTCCAAACAGTTTTACAAGCTTTTTTGATTAGGAGCATGAGTTTGTTTCAGACATACAATGTAGTAATAAAGCCACTGACTTCACTAAATAGACCACAGGTACTTGTGATGGGGGTGGAAGCATGGAACTGACTGCTGGAAAAAAAGACAGACATCCACATATTCCAGAAGGAAATAGAGAGGTGCCCTGCCTCTCAATTTCTGTATTAATTTTTAGATAATACAACTACTTTTGGATAGTACAACTATCTAAAAACTGGTGGAAAGATGTGAAAACAGAATATATGTTTTCTCTAACCCATTCTGAAAACAAACCTTATTTTTAATTAACACTTACCAACTCTGTTACCAGAGCTCGAGAACTTCCAATGTATGTACTTAACTGTCGCTGCTTCAGGATATGTAGAGTGTTCTCCCTGAAAGCAGGAAAATGTTTTTCAGAAAAATCAGTTTTTAGCGAGTATCTTTTAATAAGACACGAATATTGAAAGATATTTTTTGTTACATGAAATATGGTTACAGAAGACACACTTTGCTTGGTTGGTTTATCAAAGGACTGTTGTGAAAATGCAACATTTCACAATAAATACAAGGTTACAGTCAACTGATGAATCTTTATTTCAAAAACATCTATCATTTCAATCATTCATGTATTTAACTACAAAATGATTTCTGCATGACCAAAATAGCCCTCTAGCGTTCACTATAAAGTCAGTGTAGGACAGAAATTAAACTTAGGATGAACAAAAGATTCCAAAAGCCTGTATTCACTGGCCCTTAAAAGCAGGTTTATTTTAGGCATCTAGCATGAAAGGTAGCCTTTGGTGTTTTCTGCTGTACAAGCCATCACTGATAATAAAGATGACAAGAACAGCTTCTGGTAAAGGGTCAATGACACAAAGTGACAACAAGAACTTAAACAGGCAAAAATCAAAGCCAGACAAAGAAGTGACCATCCAAGGACATTGTAAGAATAGCTTTATCCAGTGTAAATAACAGGCTGGTCAGCAGGTGACCATCTCTTATTGTGCCTTATAATAAGAAAATTCAAATCTGCATCGAAGTTAAGATTAAGTTAAGTCCATTGAATGGTTTTCATTCCATTCTTGCCTCCCAAAAGTAGTAACTGACTTCAGTGGATGGGCAGGGAATCTCAATTTTTACACCTAAGCATTTAAAGAAAAGAAGTGAAAAACTTGTTAAAATCCACTTCTTTTTAAGAGTGATTCTGTGTCTGTGAATCTTACACTTGATGAAAGCATGTATACAATCAAAGAAAGTCTGAACTCACCAATATACAGATTTTGCATAAAACTCAATGTTATCAGAGAAGTCCCCAATTTCATCCTTGGCGATGCTCTCTAGCCAATCTACCACCAGCTGGAATAAAATTAAATTGTATTTTTAAAACAAACACGTAACACATTATGAGCTTCCTCTCATCTCTGTATCTACTTGTCACCTATATGTACATATACATATACACACAATGGTGTACACATCCTTTAGACTATTCCACTTTGATTTTAAGTATCCAATATGAAGGTTGCTGAGGCACTTGATCCCTGTTTCTCAACTAGCTGCTGCAGTTACTACAGGGATACTTAATAGTTTATCACCATCAGCAGTAACAGATGCTCCAAATGGGAACAGCTCTCAGCTTTCCATCCTCTCCAAGGTAGCCCAAAAACCATTTCTGATCTTTAAAAACCAAAGAGCATTATTTTTATGCATACCAAGAATAACACACTTCAGTGAATATGAAAAAAAAAATTAGAAACAGCTCTAAGAAACGCATAGAGTATTAGATTTATAAGCATTTAAATATCTACTGATCAATTTCCATTCTTAAAAACATTCCATCATACCTGGCTTTGTCGAACAAGTGAATCTTTCTGAAACAAGTTGTCTACATGCGTTTTTTCACTAGCAGTTAAAACCTAATTAAGAAAAAGCCAGTTATTACTTCATGGAAAACAAAACTTGCCACAAAATCATGAACACTAAACTGAACTCATACCAACTCAAACTCTCTACAAGCTCAGTATGCTACCTCTCCCCTATCCCTTTTCAAATGATGGATGACACTACATATTTGTTTTATTTGGATGGTCTTTTACATCCAGTTACAGTAAATTGTAGAAATGAGATTCAGAATATAATGGATGACCACAGGGAGATTCTACATAGGGGATCCATTGTTTCTGCTGACTGCACTCTTATTATCCTAAATCCCATTTATTACTATATACATAAAAAAAGGGACATTTTCCAAGACCATATGCACACTTAACATGAGCAAGAGAAAAAAAACAAACCCAGAACATAAAAACCCACCCCAGAACCACAATCCTTCTATCTGCTCTCCTGCATCAATTTAGTTTTCATTAGACTGGCAACAAAAAGATAACAGAAGATGCATTTTCCTAAAAAACACAGGTAGAAAGAGATTGTTTCTTGGCACAACAGTGTTTAATAGTGACAACTTAGCAGCAGGAATCCTAGAGGAAGCTATTTTATGACTGAGAAAAAAGCAACTGCAACCATAAATCTTACAAAGGCAGAGTCACTTATTGTTTTGTCTTGCTAAGCATATTCTGTCAGTAAAGGCTGGAAGCACTGTATTGACACAGACAAGAAGACTACAGCTGAAACAAGAATGCTAAAAAAATTTGTATTTCTCTTGAGATAAATTGGAATCAGGATTGCAAAAGCTAGACAGCTTGAGACCACATGTTCGTCTTTTAGGCAAAGCCAAATTATCTCTGAAGTATGGGAACATTACAGCTACTGATAAAACTTTATAAAAAGAAACAGTTCTAGTAGGTCCTCCAAGTGTATGTGGAATACTTAAAGAAATAAAGCATAGTTTACAATATTTGTAAACTAGCATCTTCTCTTTAGAATTTAAATATTTAAATTCACTTCTCACAACATATGAAATAATATTTTTCTTGATAAAAATCAAATCAGTTTCATTTTTTGTTTACATTCTTTTGCCTTTGAATTTTGAGAGGCTGCAATGCTGAGATTGTAAAAATAAAATACAAGCTCGTATGTAGCTTATTATATCACTTAAAAGAACTCCAAAGAAGTCCAAGCTTACTGTGATATCAAATGCAGTTTCATCTTCCAGCGCAGACTGTATTCTATCTCTGCAGGGCAAAAAGTTAATGATTAGAAATAAAGCTAAAAAAAAAAAATAAAATAAAAAAAAACCATCAGAATGCATAGTAAGTGAAAGCACTTAAAAATATCTTTACAAAAATGTTATGTTCAATAGAATTTGCAAAGGTAATAATAGGCCCATTTACAACTTCCATTTCTGTAAATGGATAATAGCTAGATATAAATTGCCACCTAGTTCCATGAACAGATTATTAATAGGTAATTAATTGTTTCACTTCATAATTATAAATTCATATAAAAACATATCCAAGTCATCTCAGTGCAAAAACAATGTGCTTTTCAAATGAATTACCTGTAAAGTGAGGACAACAGTCTCCAAGTTACCATCTCCTGCTTGAGAAGCCACAAGACACTGGCAGTTTTTGAAAACTTTTGCTGTCCCGGAGTTGCCCGATAAACTATTTTCCCTAATATATTCACCTGGGGTAAATAAATATATACATAGTTAATATTGCCCATCTTTGTTGTTTTTTTTTTTTCTTAGCCACTATAGCAATTTTTTCATTATACTGAATGCTTTCAACAACCAAGTTTGATGACTGTCTCTTCAAAATACAGATGATATTCCACATCATAAATCCTCCTAATTAGTACTTAATATTACTAAATAATATAAT
>JANHGN010008635.1:0-13895 GCA_024605025.1 Megaceryle maxima | reverse complement strand
CATGACTTCTCAAATATTATTGAGAGTGGCTTGGTGACTACATCTGCCAGTTCACTCAGAACTCTGGGATGCATCTCGCCAGGTCCCATAGACTTATGTATGTTCAGGTCCCTCAGGAGGTTACGAACCTGATTTTCACATACAACGGGAGTGACTTCACCACCTTGATTCCTGCCTTCTGGTTTTTTGACTTGGGAGGTGTTGGGAGAGAGGTTGCTAGTAAAGATTGAGGAAAAATAGTCGTTGAGAACCTCAGTCTTCTCTTCATCTGTTGTTACTAGCTCCCTGTTCTTGTTATTCAGGGAGGGTATGCTTTCTTTCACCTTCCTTTTTTCATTGATGTACATGTAGAAGCCCTTCTTGTTATTTTTTGGGTCCCTTGCCAATTTCAGTTCAAACTGTGCCTTGGCCTTCCTGACCTCATGCCTACAGAATTGGGCAGCATCTCTGTATTCTTCCCAGGATACCTGTCCCTGTTTCCAATGTCTGTGCAGCTTGCTCTTATTTTTTACCTTGACCAGCAGGTCAGGCCTCAGCCATGCCGGTCTCTTCCCTTTCCTGCTTGATTTCTTACGCTCAGGATCAAGAGCTCTTGTGTTCTATGAAAAGTGTCTAATTAAAGATCTGCCAGTCTGATCTTCCAGACATTGCTACGCGTTTCCTACACAGAAGCCCTTTAAAAAATAATTTAAAAAATAGAGGTAAAGAGAAAAGAAGAAAGATAAAAGCAGGAAGTCATCTTGAAGGTGCAAGAACTACAAACCAGCCAGGGAGTTTGAGAGAATCGAGAAATGGGCTAAGTTAAACATTAAGATGCAGAATGAAACAAAGCATGTATTCCCTCGTGTATATTCCTTTGTAATTTATTGCTATTTCCTCCCTTTCTCCTCTTTTAAGCCACTCTGGATTGTGACTGCACTTTAGCCCTACTTCTGGAGAAAATTGATTCAAAGAAGTTCACTATAATATACTAAAACACTCATGTTCTTGTCTTTGTCTGTTCCCTAAGCAATGTCTAAGCTAAGTTCAAGGACCATTCTACAATACTTCTCAAACCTATAGCATAATTTTACAAATTTCAAACTGTCAGTAAAGATTATATAGAAGGACAGAAGGGTCCTGGAGAATGTGGATGATGACAGCTAACAGGTGGTTTTCAGGTAAGAAGGCAGTATGAGCAAAATCTCTTAATAGATTAAGAGAATATGTCCATTTATCCTTATTCTGTGGTCTGTATTTCATTAAAGCTGGACAGGAGGGAAAATTTCTCATACTTTAATGGACTTTTAAAAACTCCTAGGGTGAATTTTACCTCTGTAAACTGAAGGTTTATAATCCCCTTACAGTTCAATACAGAGCGGAATCCACCTCTGCAACACACATGATAATGCCTCAAGTTTGAATCTGGCTATCTGAGAGACAGCTCTAAGCAGCCTGCCCAGAGATTTGGAGCACCAAGGATGTGACCCATGTCGCTGATGAAGAAGTTAAACACGACTGGTCCCATTACTGATCCTTGAAGGATGCTACTTGTCACTGGCCTCCACTTGGATACCGACCCACTGATAACTACTGTTTGGGAGTAGCCATCAAGCCAGTTCTTTATCCACTGAACTGTCCATCCATCAAACCCATATTTCACCAGCTTGGAGACCAGAATGCCATGTGGGACAATGTTGAAGGCTTACCATGCCCTTAACTGAACTCTTTCCCTCTCTTTAATAACCACTTAAAACAAGTTTCAAGTTATTATTTTACCTCAGTCTCACACAGACATAAAACCCACTGGTTTTTAATCTGAGCAGTATATAAAGCTACTGAACAAGGACTACATTCCAAGCAAGTATTTCAATATCTTGAATGATTTCAATGTTTGTTTCCATTTCAAATTAATCTCTCTGTGCACTGGCTAGCTGTGTAACAACAAGAAAAGATATGCATTAGTGTAACACTTTCTGCAGTCTTAATTTTAGGATTTCTGTGATGAGAAATTACTAAAGTACTTCCTGTAGTAACACAAGAAGTAAATTCAAATAAACTATTAGGTAAGACATTTTTCCTTTGAGTACAAAAAGAGATTTACAGTAACACTTGGAATCTGAAAAAGTACAAACTGGGGTTTTTATTTAGCTCTTTTTCATTATCTAAAGTGTTTGCTTTGATTATTTTTATGGTGAAAGACATTTTTCTCATCTTGGCATTCTGTACAAATTCTTTACTATTTAGCAAGCCTCTAATGACATCTTGTATTAAACTCCAGGAATTTTTACAGGTATTAAGGTTAAAACTTGTTTGGGTATTTGGGTAACTAAATATACAGGTTGGATTAATTTTCCTAAATTATATCAGCTTTAATGGGAATTGAGTATCTTGTTACAAGAATATTTCATGTCTAACTGAAAATACTAAACTGGGATTTTTGATCCCCAGATTTGCTATTCCCATGAACAAGACCCTAAACACCTTTATGGATGACTGAACTGTGCAAGATTCTTCTCAAAAAGTTAAAATAGCATATCTTACTGGAATAAAAGAAATGTGAAACTAATTCTCCTATATAATCAGATTGCTGAAACAAAAATAAATTGTACAGTTCTTTATATTTTCCTGAGAAACTCTAGCAAATGTTGGCTCACATAGCAATTAATTCAGTTAGGATCTATTTTACCAACAGGTAGAAACACCAGAAGGTCTATGTGGAAAATTCAAAAGAGAACAATGAATTTTGAACTCTGCAGTGTAAATAAAACATTAGAATATTGCTTCCTGGCAATACAAATCCATTTGAATATCAAAGAAATCTTGAATCTATAAAATTGTGCTAAAAAAACACCACCACAAAAAGTGAAGTTGATTAGCAAGAAATCTCATTTACAAAAGTGGCCCACAGGGAACATAACTTGAAAAAGAGAGCTCTCATTCTGCACGAGTTGAATCAGGGTACTGATATAATTGTACACTAATATATCACACACAAAAAAGTCCATGTCACAAACAGCAAATGTTCCAGGAAATTATATTACACTACTAGATTCTAACAGAGCACAAGCAAAGCCCTGCACTGAAACCTAACATTTTTGACACACCAGAACACACAATCTCAAGTATGCTATCAAATGCCCATTAGAAATAGCAATTTGTTCTTTTTTAATTGAAGACCCCAACAAACAAACTGTCACAGAGACTGCTTTTTCAGGGGGACAAATCTTTACAATAGTCTAGATACATCCAGACTGGTAGCAGCAGCAGCTTGTTTACAGACACTATCTCACTCTGTGTTCACAGCAACACCCCTGGAAGTTAAAAGACTAATTCATTCCCTGTATGGGGTCTGTTTTGCCTTATCATTTGTCCGACTAAGGACAGCAGAATGGCAGAATGCCTTGTTGCAAACTACGAGCATCATTGCTTTTAGTTCCACCTACAGAATTCATCTTGATACAAGCTGGTGAAATAAAGATCAAACTTAATGGTCACTTAATGACCTTAAAAAAGCATGTTAAAATATATTCAGAGATCTTGTGTTATCCTAGGTTACACTAACTTGTTTGTTTTATGTGCTCCTGTTATATGTCTACCCATTGCTTCATAGAATCTAAAATCATCCTTTTAACACAGCTTTTCTGAAGCTGTTTCTTCAAACAGGTAAGCATCAGTTCAACTCATAGGATTAATTTTCCATTTTTTCTCCTGTGCATAGTTTATATTTCACACAGCTTTTGCAGCAGTATAAAAACTGGAACAACTATGCTTTCTTAAAGCAAGAGATCAAAAGCACAACTCAAATTTGTTCCTACCACTATCTGCGAAAAAGAAATAATTTTACAATCACAATCTAGGCAGGAATTCCTCTGTTTACAGAGACCCGCTGTAACAGCTGCTGACATAAGAAGCCATGACTTTTAGTCTTAAATCCTCTATTCTTTATACCAAACAAAATTTTGCTTCAGGAAACGAAGTTCTTGTTTGCAACTTGAAAAAACTTTCTGACTTGGATAATTGCAACACGGGATTCTCTACCATGAAGAGGCTTTAAATTCTGCACTCTTTTCGGGAAGAACGATCTTCTTTTTCACAGCCTCTCTAACACAGCACTGAGCAGAACACTTCAATCAGGTGTGGAGTGTTTTCAAGCTGAGGTGCCTACTTGGCAGGAAAGTCCCGAGATAGTGAGATAGTCTGCTGCTTCTCAGCTTCACTACTGCAATTCATTAACTTCAAGGCTGCGAGTGACCTCCCATAAACTCCATTTACACAGAATACAGCTCATCAGTTACTCAACAGGAGCTTTGTTCTGTCTCTTCTGCTCAAGGTTTTAATTAGCTTGAAGCCTAAACCATTGTCATGCGAGATTATCAGTGATGGAGGTGCCAGATTTCCCTCACAACTTTGTATGGTTCATAGAAGTCATATATGTCATAGAATCATAGAATGGTTTGGGTTTGAAGGGACCTTAGAGATCATCTAGTTCCAACCTCCGGACACCTTCTACTAAATCAGGTTGCTCAGAGCCTCATCCAACCTGGCCTTGAACACTTCCAGGGAGGGGGCATCCACTGCTACTCTGGACAGCCTGTTCCAGTGCCTCATCACCCTCACACACAGTAAAGAACTCCTTCACAGTATCTAAACTAAATCTATCCTTTTTCAGTCTGAAACAGTTATCCCTCATTCTATCAATACAATACCTGACAAGAAGTCCCTCTCCATCTTTCCTGTAGGCTCCCTTCAGGTACTGGAAGGCTACTATAAGGTCTCCCCAGAACCTTCTCTTCTCCAGGCTGAACAACTCCCAGCTCTCTCAGCCTGTTGTCATAATGGGAGGTGCTCCAGTCCCTTAATAATCATTATGGCCCTCCTGTGGACCTCCTCTAGCAGGTCCATGTCTTTCTGACACTAGGGGGCCCTAGAGCTGAAGACAGTACTCCGGGTGGGGTCTCATCAGAACAGAGTGAAGGGCAAGAATCACCTCTCCCAACGCCCTGGCTACTCACTCTTTGATGCAGCAGGCCAGGATATGGTTGGCTTTCTGGGCTGTGACCACATACTGCCAGTTCATATTCAGTTTTGGATCCACCAGTACCCCCAAGTCCTTTTCCACAGGACTGCTATCCATCCACTGATTGACCAGCTTGTATTTGTTCTCGAGATTGCCCTGACCCAGATGTAAACGTGATTTTGGCCAAGTTCAGTAAAGAAGTAAGGGTTATAACATAATTAGTATATGAACTCTACCATTATAACCACCTGACCAGTCAGCTTGCTCACACTGTTGTGTGAAATACAAACACGCAGCACTTACTTAGTCTGTGAGCTGTATCAGTACAGTCTGCACTGATCACAAGGAGCTCTCCCAAGGCCAGATCTGTCTCTTAACTTTTCACAATTGAACAAAAAGGAAGAGTAATCTCTCCATGAAGATGCTGCATCACAAACAGGATCATTACCTCTGTGTATCCTTTCAATAGAGACCAGTTTGAACTGGCTGACAGAAAAGCTGGTGCTGACAGCTGTTGGGCAGTACTACTGTACTAAGTGCCAGGCCATCCCTTATTTCCCTTGGGGATGGGCTGCCATGTCCAGTCTGTCCCCATACCGGATAATATGAAATGCCATAGTGAATCTTGCTCTTCCCCAAATTCTTACCCCTCCCCTGGAATTTCCCAGGCATTTTGCATTGATTATCATGGTTCACAGTGCATTACCACCCTGCACCCTGCTCTCCAAGCCTGTATCTGAGAAATGAGGGCAAATTCCCCACTGTCCTCCCTCCCAGAACATAGGATCACCATATGTAGGCTATGAGTCACCTGGGGAGTAGCCAGGTGTGTGCTACCCCAACAAAGCAATAACAGGATGTTCTTGCCCTGGTTTCCTTCCAGAAGCAGATGCAGCCAGATCCTTAGAAAAGGGTGGTTTTTACACTAATCTCCTGCCCTTTGAAAGCCAGTGCCTAATATCTGTGTTCCATTACAGACACCACTGCCTGTAAATCCATTGTATTTTACACTGTTGTCAGCACAGCTTGATGTGTATGTCTCTAAGGATAAAGGCATGTGTTACCTGTTAACTTGTTAACTGTTAGCTGTGTATTTAACTCTCCCAGCTACCAGAAATGTAGATACATGAAAAGCATATATAACAAGTGGTTTACATCAGATGTTCTTTTTCATTCAGAAAGTGGTTTCGTGTTGAGCAAGTGGACATGTAAAGCTGTAAGATTATTAAAGTGCTGTTGCCTGATTACATTTTTTTCCCTGTTTCATTCCCAAATGACTCTACAAAAAATCCAGGTTAGCTTTGTTCTTTTTCTTCTTCTATGAGATTGTGGAAAACCTTTAATTTATGTTTGTTAATTACATTTCCCCATATTCTTTTAATCTAGTTTTTACAGACTGACAAGAATACATGATCATAAACACCTTTGGTGTTATGCATAAAGCTTAGCCCCTGCTTAAAGATTTTTTTTCCCACTACAGTAGAGACAGGGGCCTCAGAGTTTTATTCAGCCATTTCTAGCTGCACTGCTGACTACTGAAGGTGCTTGTGAGAACATCTCTCATCTAAATATAGCCTTGGTGAACCTCAAGTGTCCTCGGGTCCCTTCAGAAAATACATCGTATTTTAATTCTGAAGTAATGAAAGGTGCACATCACAAGACATTTAAATTATTCCAACTGACTAAGGTGAAAATTAAGCAGCGAAAGATGAATACAACTCAAATGGGGTTAAAACCCGTGTGAACCTCCTGAGTAAGTTTTAAAAGTTATTTGCTTGTGGTTTTTTTGCTTCTGTTTCAAATTCACACTGAAACTTTAGGAGCTACTGTGTGGCTTTCACTACAAGACCTACCATATAGGCATTCACCTGAAAAACTCACATCTTTAATGTGAATCACTTGCACCACTATATATGTATGAAATTACATTTTTAAGTTGTAACTGTAGAGAAGGACAAAGGAAAAGGAAAAAGGAAGGAAGGTATAGTCTCTATGCAGTTTAATGGAACAAGCACAGTACTTATAACTAAATTTGTGAATTTCTTCCTGCTGAAAATTTGTCACTTAAAATGAAAAAAGTCATGTTTAATAAAGTCATAATTATATTTACTGTATACAGTAACATTTTGTCCAGTTAACCACAGCATACACTGTCCAGTCATGCAGTGAAAGACCTAGTACTGCACCCCCAAGAGTGAAGGTTGTCACGGCTATTGCTACTTCAAAAGTGTTGACTTTTTATGACTTGTATTTTATGTTTAAAAATAGGATTATGGCAGACCAAATGACACAAAAAAAGACATCTTTGGGCATGGTGCTATGCAAACACAGTAATTGCATGGTCCTTTTTTTTTTCCTCTAAACCATTTACTATCATGCTATATAAAAGAAAAAAATAATTACTTTGACTGCTTTTCCATTCATCTAGCAAAAGCACTCTTTAATGTCTTTAAAAAGACACCATTTCTAACAGCATGATGGAACACGAAGTAAAGTTAATTTTTAATAAAATGTACACAAATTTGAAAAATTACCACACAGAATAGCTGTGACTGTAAGATCTTGTTTAGTAACAATTTTTTACATATGCAAGTGTATTTGACTGGCTTTTATGACATACAGAACCTTTATCTCTAGGAATTTGCTTAATTAATAGCCAGAAAATAATGAGTGAAATAAATCTAAAGGACAATACTTTTAAAAACAGTTTAAGATTATTTTTCTACATCTGTGTTGCTTTCACTTCAAGGAATGGGAGCATTTTCTTCTATTTTGGGCATAAGGACTCAGCTCTACTTACGCAAGGCAAGTCATGGGGATTACTCTCTGCTGAAACTCTCAACTTCAGAGCCTTTATTACTTTTTAATGATGTACATAAAAGCTTTCTACTCACTACAGCATTGAGTTATGTTACTCCACCCTAGGACTTGACCCTAATTTACCTTCAACTTTTCTGTCAATTCATGCTTCTTCCTCTTAATTATATTGAGAAGGCATACACAGTAAAGAGAGGTTTTAGAATCTGAGAGTTCAATTCCCAGCTGAAGTTAAAAGACAATGTATTTCTAGTGAAATCAGTTAAACAACATCATTTCTGTATCATTTGAAATCTGGCAGCCGGAGGGAACCTAAACCCACTTTTTGGATGGTTACCATCTGTGCTGCATTTGTTGTTGTTTCTTGCTGAAGCTACCCCTCTCCCTGCCTACTCAAGATGTGGTCTGCAGACCAACAAGTAAGGGCCATGCAGAAGCATCTCTGTGAGTTTTTGGGGTTCTGAGTATGAAAGGAAAGGTCAAGACCTTTTTTCTCTTCTTCCCTGTCTGCATTGAGCTTTCCAATCTAACATCAAATGGATTATCTAGCTGTAAGAACAGCCTGTCTGCCATAAGCAGCTGCACTATTTATAACATGTAATGTGATTTTAGACCAACAATTATTTAAATAACTTACAATTACTTCAGTATTGAGATACTGAAATTTTCTAAGTAATTTTTGGCCTCCAAATAATTCTTTGTAGATTAATTCTGTATCAATATGAAAAGAAGACCAACATTATTAAAAAGAGACAGTTAATGGCTAAGCCAAACTGTTTCTTAACAAAATCAGTGTACATGCAAATTCCTTTGGGGGCTTGGTTTATTGGAAATACTAGACAAAATGGCAGCAAGCTGCAAAATGCCTTATGCCTTACACCTATATGATCCTGGCAAATAGAGAGGCTTACAAACCAGACTTACAATAGTTGTGTGTACCATACCTTACTGAAAAGGCCTACTGCTTAATCAAAGAAAAAAAAAAACAAACCAAACTGCGTTGTTTTACAGAAATGCCCATGCAAAGATTGAGTGCATTACAGTAAGTGCCTGACACCTGATTTCAAGATCTTCATCAGTTCCATCAGAAAAATTCCACGACAATGTCTTTAACCTTCAGAGACATCAATTGAAACATGATCTAAGACTCTCCCCACTTCCATGATTGATTTTTAAGGGAAGGAACTGCTGATAAAACTTTGACTTGAATGGACATTTGGCATTTGCTACCAACACGAATGCAAAATATCCATTAATACTAGTGAAAGGGCATAAAAGTGAATTTAAGCATTACACTGCAAGAACACACAACACCAAGTGAGCGACAGATTACAGCAGAAAGAAGACAGCAGAGAAACTGGGTCCAAACAGCATATGCAACTACTGAGACAGAACTCAGACTTCTAGCGTTTGTATTTGCCTTTACTGCAGTTACTCTTGGCACTTGCAATGTGACTGTGTACTTCCCCTGGTTCTAGTGAGAACATCTGCATTACAAAGCCTTATTAGACCACGAGGACTGATGCTACTAGAAGGTGCTACATCAGGTACTAGGTCTTATCCCACATATCCTACTGCAGCATTAAAATCTTAGCTGCTTTTTAAAGCTGTTAAGAACATATCAACATAGGGAAATTCTCAGAATATTACCAGTATAAACATGTACAAAGCACTCAAAGGAAACACACATCTTTGCAACCCATAAGCTAACCCAGACACACAGCAGCACATACCAGATATGAGAAGTTTGGGTCTTAAGTAGCCATGAAAGTCCTGAAGAGGAGTCACCACCAACAAAATAGTTTCTCTTTCCAGATTTAACTACTAAGTACAAAAATATGCCAGTTCATACCTACCATTATTGCTATACAGTTGTGGTCAGGTCTGCACTTAGTCCACAAAATGTGCTTTTTCACACTATATATGCTAGTATGGTATTTTCCATTAGAAATGGCAAAGAATACAACTTAGGAAAAATGCCTCAGAAAGAGACAGTGTTGGTCATGGCCCCTTTACTCATTAAAGGAAAAGTCTCACCCTAATGTGAATTGGGGCAGCAGCTGTCAGTCAGGGTGTAGCAACCTGCAGCCCAGGCAAACTGCCGTTCTTCACATTAAAATCCAGGGTCAGCTTAAGGATGCTCACTACCATTCAGCTGAGTTTTCACATAATCAGCTATTTGAAATAGATGTTAAAATGCTTCCTGGACATCCACATAAGCCATCTTGCAGTTTGCAGGCCCAGGGCATTGTGCCTTGTGTCTGCAGAGGCAGCTTATATTTACATTGGTGTGATTTACGTCCCAAGGATGTCTTGCTCAGCTAGAAGAAAAGGATATCTGAGGACATAATCTCCTCCCTGAGGACATATATCTCTTCCCTGAAGGATTAATGGCCAAATATGAAGTCACATGCTCCTCAGATGTTCTTCTTTAGTGGCTTCATATGGAAATATGCCATCTACCATAGCAGCCAGCAGTAATATAAGCTGATGTTGGAACTTCAAATATAATTCCCTTACAAAATAATGTACAAAGTAGTGCATTCCTCTATTTTATATTCATCAAAAAATTCAACAGAATAAAAATGCAATTCTTAACCGTATGATACATATAAACAAAGGTGCACATACAGCACAATAGCAGATACTCTTTCCATACCTGTTCATTTGCATTTAAAGGAAGAGGTGAAACACACTTTTAACACTTCCCCAATAAATTTTCAATTTTTCTTTTATTCTGGAGTAACACTAACAAAATACAGTGTCCTAGAGGAAAAAGACAGGAATTTGCTTCTTAACCTATATGTATGATAAAGGATCATGGCAGTTGGAGATGATTCAATGCTTCTGTTTGTTATGGATGATACATGAATAATCAAATATAAGGTCAAGTACTTGCAGACTTTCCTTTTTTACACCAAATAGAGAGAAACATGGCTGTCAAGAGCCATTTACTGTTGTCACAGACTTGGAGTTTTACAAAGTACATTTCATTCTTGCAAAATACTTACAAGGATTATATTCACCAAGTGATTAAATTAAGTAAATGTGAAAACCAATGCAGAGTTTAATTAACAGTTTGACATTCTTAACACAAGCTGTTCACTTACAAGCAGTGTCTGTTTATCTGAAAGTGAACAAATGCATTTTGATAGTTTGCCAGGGATTTTGACTAATACAGAGGTAAGTAGCTGTGAGATAATCACACATCTGCTTTTATCCTTATGTCTCTGCTCCATTCCTCTGGAAATAGATTTTATCATGCCCACAACAGTCTTTAAATAAAACTTTTGTTAGTGATCCTGCCTGCTGTTAAGTCTATGCAGCTTAACTGAAACAGCAAAACGTGCAGGTGTCTATGTGATCTCAACAACAGTATCAAAATGCAAAAGCTCAATTTTTTAACAAAACCAGAAATTAGTAAAAGCCCTTCCCTTCCCTCCCTTTCTCAATTTATAATCTCTTAAAACTGAAGGCTGAAATACGAGTAGCAACATCTTTTTCTCTGTTAAGGGCTTCACAAGTCCAGGAGGGTAAAAATAGTGTGCTAGCCATCTCTATGTCACGGACTTGTTCTGCTTTTTAACTGTACAGATGGAGCAGTAAGTGCAGTAACTGTGTAAAAAGGATGTTTTCTGCCTGCGCATCAGCAGCAATAAACTTTTTCCAAGCAAACTGTGCTTATTAGGGTTGATTTTTCCTACTTGCCTATAAATGGATCTGAGTAACACTGTGTCCAAAATCCTGAGAGAGTTCTGCATGACCCATTCTCCCTCTGAATGCATTAACAAAACAGCATTTGGATTTTACTAATGCAAAATGCACATTCCATATAAATGATAGTTGCACAGGAGACCTGTCTTACAATTTGACCCAAGTAAACTGCCTATCCTGTTGCTTCGGTTTCCTCATCTGTGAAAAATAGTTAAAAATCTTTGAGATGCTGCCATGGGAGGCACTCCAAGTTAAAACTGCTATTGCTCTATGAAAGAGGATTTGTTTAGCTAAATATCCTAGTCTCATACGAGGCCATTTCCTCTACATGTATTTCCCCTTTGCAGCTTTTGCAAAAAAATGATTGCATGTGACTTCTAGAAATTCTTTGCTTACACAAATATTCATGGAAGTCATGGAAATTATAGGTAACTTTTTAGTGTAAAGCAAATCATGGGTGAACTTAGACTCAACAGATGTTATGCTACACACATTCCTCTAAGAAGGGAGATGAACAGGTGTTCTGCTTTGTGGGGCCTAGCTACACCAGCATGATAGAGAGCCTAAGAACAGATAAACAGACTTCTTGCTTGACTGCATTTGACAGACAGTGCACCTTTTTGGTCACAGCATCTGGACACAGTGATGCATATTCTGTAAATTAATTTCCCTCCCAGTCCCACTCCCATCCTTCTGTACTGTAGCAGATGTCTCCAAAACTTCTTTGAACCAATTACTCTAAGTGCACAGGGTTAACTGTAACCAGCTGAACACAGTAGGCATTTAAATTCCTTGTGAAGAAGCCAAAACATTAGATTCTTTTTTTCTTTTTTTTTTTTTCTTCTTCTTTTTCTTACTGTTGGTACTGCTAAAACCTGCTTTGCTCCTGCAGATGCCAGCAGGCCCTGTTGTCCTGTGGAATGAGTTGTTCATGACATTTTGTTGAAAAGGAAAATGTACCAATCCACTCATCCGGAGACCATTTAAAGTACCCCTAGCACACAGGCACCAGAGTGAGCTCAATTTTCAGTCTTGTTTATTCTTCTTGTGTTTCATCTTTCATTTTTGGCTGAGGTTCTGTTCCATTAGCAGCTTTCCAAGCTCTCAGAGAATGGTTATGGGAAGGGTGTTAACTGCACACTTCCATGGCTTCAGTTAGGATTTTATTACAACACTAACATTTAAGACTCTTTAGAGAGTTTCAGCATTAAATAACAATTTGGTATAATGAAAATGATAGGGCAGTAAAATAATTTAAGCAAGAAATGTTACAAATGTTGACTCCTTGCCATGCCCTCAGTCCCTGGACAAAAATCTTCCAAATCCACTATGGTTAATCCAGGTGGGTGAACATCACATCTTGCAGCCATGTTCCCAGTCACTCAAAATATCAGTTGTTCATTTGTTAGATTTGCTTCAGGAGTAAGGTGTAATATCCAGTTTGGTGACTGAAAGACTGCCAAGAAAAGCATGAAACATGGACACCAAAATCTTGGAAGCCTCAAGAATTCTCCCATTTTCTGAATGTGTGTTACAAGGCCTAGTATGAGAAGTTGTACAACATATCCACAGAAAGAGATGACCATCCCAAAGTGAGTATGAGATCAAATCTTCTTACTGCGTGGAAGGCATGAAGCATTGACAGCTTCAGATAGATTCAGAAGTTTCTTAACCCCAGTTCTTTGAAAGTACAAACAAGGTGCTCAGTTAATAAATTGTTTAAAGGCTAGAACTCAGCTGCTTACCCATAGAAACAGAACTAAAGTAAAAGAGAGACTTCAAGAGCTAGTAAAACTTTGAATGCATTCTGGCTCAGGGGTAAACTGAATAGAATTTTTCAGGATTTCAAGTTTGGAATTTTGGGGACAGATTTCAGCTAAATCTGCTTCCAGATTGTGAGGTCAAATGTCCTGTAAAACATCCATTATTGCTGTTTGTATTGGACAAAAGAATGGACCTGATTTTTATTTCTCAAGGTAATTCTGAAGCCTGACATTGTTAATGTCACGGTTTAGGATCAGGGCGGCCCTTCAGACCTGTAACAGATGCTCTCTGTTAACCCCCTTCCCTCCCCAAACAGGAAGAGAAAAGGAATAAGGGAGAGAGACGTAGTGATTAGAAAAGGAAACTGGAACGTCTTTAATTATAATGATAAAATAGAATATATACAAATATATACAAAACCAGTATCAAACCCAACCCCCTGATGGTGACATCACCATCACCATTGATGCTGTAGAGCAGGCACTGGGCCCCATAGCAGAAGGGAGCTGGATTCTGGTACCGGATTCAGGAACACACCGACTGGGATCAAGGGCAGAATGGACAGAGTCCTCTTTGGGTGCTCCGAGGAAGGAACCAAAAG
>JANHGN010008634.1:0-10712 GCA_024605025.1 Megaceryle maxima | reverse complement strand
TCAGAGGACACAGAGTATAAGCAGTTTATATGCCAAGAAAAGTAAATATGTTTGATTTCTCTTTTAAAACTTTACTCAGGATATGTCTATGGGCAAAAGAGAAAGAGTTACAGTAACAATTATAAACATGAAAAAAATCCACATAGCTACTGTAGTGTATTTTTAAAATTAAGATTAACATCTTAGTTTTCTTCAGAGTTGATGCAGTTCAACATTATTTTTTGTTATACAACATAATCCTGTCTGAAGAATTTGAATATGGCAATTCAAGGTAGACAACCTTATTCAGTGGTAAACAGCATGTTCATTTTCTGTTCCTCAACGAGCAGTTTCAGAATCATTATGTTATTCAATTCTCAAATGTAAAAACTTCTGTGGAATATTATAGCATCACCAATTATGATTCAGCAGCCTGATATAACCGAGTATGTTCACCCAGCATTTACACAATTAAACATGTGGCTTTTGCTGATGCTAGTGGAAAAATCAATGGATGATTAATATTATGAAAATGCCAACAACAATCCCAGGATTGGACTGAGAGGATTGAAAATGAATTGCTGACAGCAGGGAATACTCCAGAAAGATATAGTAGTGAAAAATGGACAAAAATAGCAGTTATTCTTGCCGAACTTTATTGACTATCAGAAAAGAAGGTTTACACACTAAGGAAAAAGACACAATCTACAATGTGTCATAGAAAAATAATAGCTGTAAGAAAAAACCTTTTAAAAAGACAGGAAATAAACTTATGTATATAGTATTCATCTGGAATAAGTGCAGCCACATCTCAGAAGAAAAAGTATAATTTTTAGGTGATAAAATAACATTTAAAATCTCATCACACATAACAAACATACTACTTTATATATTTTTATGTAAATTCTCAACTGAAAAAAATCACATTTAAACAATGTCAATATATTGATAAAAGGATTTGGATGATCTTTTTCTATCCACAATGCATCTATAAATTCTGGACAAACTTGTTTGTTTTGGGCTTTTTTTTGTTTTCACATGTATTTGAACTTCCATGGGTTTACATATTCTCCTCAAAATAACTTTGGCTTAGTGGAAGTAGAAAAATCGTCATGTGGAGCTAACAAAGAATAAGTCAATGCTTTGCATTCCTATTCATATCTTAGTATTGCATTTCTTAAACTTTGAAATAATTAGATACCAGTTCTCTAGGGTCAACTGGGAACACATCTTCAGGTGTTAGAAATTCACATACCTTGACTCAAGCAAACTTGCAAGACTTAAATGTTTGTGCTAAAGTATTAAAGATAATCAAAACATATCAACCACATAGGCCAGCTGTGCATAGAAAATTTGATAAAATAGAAAACACTTTCTAAAGGATCTTAAACAATTTTCGATAAGTAATTACTGACACCTCTCTACAGAAGACCCAAAATGTTTTTCTAGGGTTTCTTTTGCAATCAGCATGACCTTACAAATTCTTGAGAGGGGGATCTACTGTGCAGAATTGGCCTATTCCTAAATACACTGTTAGGAGTGTAGTGAAATGTCTGAAAATGGTGAGAATTACAGGATAATTGTGAAAATGAGTTAAACTGTATTCATTCTGCAGGACTTTTCTTAGCAGACGGATGCTGATACAAAGGGTTTGGTAGCCTCCAGGGTGGTTGCACATGCCAAAGAGAACAGACCTATTCTAGATAGTGGAGACAGCAGCTTCAACAGCAGTCAGAGAAGCATGTGCTCTATTAAGATCTCATGAGGAAAAAAAATAGCTTCTAAGGTAAAGCGGTGGCTGGAAGCATCTTTGAGTAATAAAGTTTTTTTTATTTGACATAGTTTGGGAAAAGCTCTGCTTTCTATATTTGCATTATAGCAAAGCACATTAAAAAAAATCTAATAGAGCACATAACAGTAATAAATATAAAGAGATAATGTCTTTCATGAAACAGTTATGATACTTCTATTTTTTTCTTCATTGTGGTTATTGCATGGCAATAATTTCTTCAAGGATGTTGTGGAGTCTCCTCTGGAGACATTCGAAACTCACCTGGATGCATTCCTGTGTCATCTAATCTAACTGATCCTGCTCTGGCAGGAGAGTTGGACTAAGTGATCTTTTGAGATCACTTCCAACCCCTAACCTTCTGTGATTCTGTGATTCATATAGCATATCTATAACATATACATGAAGAAGGAATTTATAAACTAAAATGCCTAACAGATAACCAGATTAGACATCAATTGAACTCCTGTAGGTTTTCACTGCTATACCTTGAGTTTAAGAAGAGGTCTTTAATTTAGTATTCTTCACTTGAAATGTAGCTGAATTTGTTAATAGAGTTACTTTGCTGGCATTATTAACCCTAGGAAACACTTCAAATTAACAGAGAAAATATGTAAGTTCCTTCTTCATAGTATGGCCACAGCTATCCCTATCTGGAACCAGCTGGAGCTGCTAAGACACCTCTGCTTACTCTGGGGTCATGTTCTATGTAAACAGAGAGCATCTATCTACTTCTCCAAGTTTCAAAGAGGAACTTTCTCTTACATTTGAAAATGGTTAATTTCCAAAATTGATAGACACTCTTTGCTTCAGCTCTCTGACAATAGATGCTGAATTCATCAAATGCTTTAAAAAGTGTCATGTAAAAAAGTAAAAACTGTTCATAACATAAACTGTCATCGTATGCATTTCGTGCCTAGAAATGTCACAGGAGCAGTTGCAATAATTTATTTCTCAAGTAGCACTTCTAACAAATACTGTTGGCAGGTGATGTTAATCCTTATAGAAAGCAATGCAATAAATATAATAGTATTAATACTTCATAAAATCTATATGCTAATTCAATTAATAGTTACAAAAATGCAAGACCACAGTAACTATTTTTAGTGTGATTTATCTAATATAATATGTTATTACTTCAAGCAGAAGATCTTTTAGTCACACTAGTGTAAAGAAGATATGTTCTTTTCCCTCCACAAGGTACCACTAAAAAGCAATCCCTTGTTTCTATATTTGGATCTTTGTTTAGTTGACTGTATATATGGCAAAACAGATTTTCTTCATGTTGCAGTAAGGGCATTGTAATTTCATTAACGTGTATGGATTAAACTCATTAATTGACATAAGTGAAGGAAGTGTAAATTTGTACTGGTACTGGAGAAACTTGAGAAGTGGGCCTGTGTGAACCTTAGGAGCTTCAACAAGGCCAAGTGCAAGGTCTAGCCCCTGGGTCAGGGCAATCCCTCCCTGGTAACAATACAGGCTGGAGTATTAAGGGATTGAGAGCAGCCCTGTGAAGAAGGACTTGGGGGTACTGGTGGTTGAAAAGCTGGACATGAGCCAACAGCATGTGCTTGCAGCCCACAATATCCTGGACTGCATCAAAAGAAGCATGGCCAGCAGGTCGAGGGGTGTGATTCTGCCACTCTACTCCACTCTGCATCCAGATCTGGAGTCCTCAGCACAGGAAGGACACGAACCTGTTGGAGTGGGTCCAGAGAAGGGCCACAAAAAAAAAGATGAGAGTGCTGCACCTCTCCTATGCAGAAAGGCTGAGACAGTTGAGGTAGTTCAGCTTGGAGAAAAGGCAGCTCCAGAGACATCTTATTAGGGACTTTCAGTATGTACTATAAGAAAGATGAGGACAAATGTTCTAGCAGAGCCTGTTGTGACAGGACAAGGGATGATGGTCTTAGACCAAAAGAGGGTAGATTTAGACTAGATCAAAGGAAGAATTTTTTTACAGTGAGGGTGGTCAAACACTGTCACAGGTTGCCTAGAAGGGGTAGATGACCCATCCCTGGAAACATTCAAGATGAGGTTGGACAGGGCTCTGAGCAACTTGATCTGGTTGCAGATGTCCCTCCTTATTGCAGGGTAGTTGGAACAAGTGACCTTTAAAGGTCCCTTCCAACCTAAACTATTCTATAATGCTATGAAAATTCATATACTTGTGAACATCAGATGCTCAAGAAACAGCTTCCCAATCCTGGCCTTTCTTACACACCATGATGCTAAAGGTGGTGAACTTTGTATAGAATAAACTTTACTTACAGTGTTATGTAAATAATAGCAACAAAATAACAGTAACTGGGCATTGTGACTTGCTATTATCTGACATCATGCTTGACCTTAGGTATTTTCACAGGACTGTCCTGGAAGGGAGCCTCAGTTAGATGGAAGCAGTCTCTCTTAAGAAAGACCTACAATATAGCTAAAATAATTATAATTCAAAAATCAAGGTGTACAGCAAGTTTCCTTGTATGTTTCCTTCCATTTAGGCAATAAATGTGAAATCTTATTGAACAATCTTCCACTGTGGTTTCATTTGGACAGGTCTGTAATCTAGTTTATACATTTATTTAATATATTCGTCTAAATTACAAAATGTTGATGTGTCTCTATTTGTTGGGGTTTTTTTTGTCAATATGAAAATTGACTTCCTGTGCCTTTGAAATACTGGTAGGACAAGCAATGAATTAAAAAAAAAGAGTAGGTCTTTCTGATAGGTAGCAAGTGAGCCAAAGAGAGAAGGAAAATCTACCCCCATATGTTGCTCTGACCAAAAATCCTGGCATCTCTTTGCATTTGTTTCTCTACATCTTCATTCCAAGAAAGACAGTGTAAACTTATCTGCTGAATGTTACGAGTTGTTGAAACAAAACCATTGGTAATGGCCAGTAAAAACAATTATGGCTACAGGAATGCAATTACTGGCAGTTGCAATACTATTTACAGTACATTACAATTTAATTAAACATCTGCTTGCATTTATTCCTAAATGAAAGGACTGTTAATATTGGGTCCTGAGAAAATGAAACAGGGATGTAGGGATATAACAAATACATGCCATCGGATTCTATTTAAATCAACTTTTTCCTCCTCCAAAACAATATGCCAGTTTTTACCAACTGGTTTATCTGATAACTTGAATCTCTTAAATAAAATAAAAGAATGGCAAATGATTGTAACAACTGACACAATTTAGTATTTAAATTTCTAAACCTGTGTAAATTCTTTCATGTTTTTACAGCAGATTAGACTGTCAAAAGGGGTCATTTTTTGGCATTCTGCTTTGACAGTGCAATAGCTCTGACCAGTATAGTAAACTTTCTGGAACACACCTATGTTTGACAAACTACTGAGAACAAAGACATTATGGTTTCTTTGATTAATATTAGATTTTGTGAAAGCATAATGATGCACAGAATTATTTTTATATGCCAGCCTTCACTGGTAATCTCAAGAGACAGTTATGTTTGGAAGTAAGTTTTGGCTAGTGAAGTTTACAGTTATTAAAAGCAATTATATGCTACAACTAGACATGATTGTTCTTAAATTTGTTGTTCTCAAATACTAGATAGCTATTGGATAATACTGTATGTGACAAAAAAAAACCCTTTTTTTCTTTTTAATAGTATTATGCCCCTTGTGTATATCTATGTATATGTGTGTATGTGAGTGTGTGTGTGCTTGTTTAAATATAAAACATTTCATTTAAATTAGCCAAGAAATTTCTGGCTTGGAAATATTTTTTCAGAAGAAAACAATCCTTTGCCTCCTAGCTCCTATAATAGATTAAATAGGCCTCAAGCTGAAAGACCTTTCCTCTTCTTTCTACAAGTAACCTCTTTAAATAAGCACTATAAGCTTCCCTACATTGATCCACTGAAGATCCTCAAGCAAACTTGGTGGATCAGTTTAAGGAAGTTCAAACTACATTGCTCAAACTGCACCATATCACTGGTGCAGACAACATAAGGAGTTTCTAGTAATAAAGAGTTTTCTGATAATATCAGAAGCAGGAAAACTTACCTTTTATTTTAAAAAGGAAAAAGATCTTTTAAGACACAGAAGATGTATTACACTCACAGTGTCCTGTAAGCTGTAGAGTTTCTTATCGCAAAAAGATTTATATCCCATGATCTCAAAGATGCATTGCTTTTTAGAGATGCTATAGTAACTGGGGAGATGGGAACGCTAAATTGTTCATCACATTTGTAAAAGAGAGAAAGCTGATTTGCTAAGTATTTTAATGTGCAAAGTAATGAATCATGTTAATCACTTCCAGGCTCAAGTAGAGATTTAAGAGGGCTTTTACCTAATACATACCATCAGCTGTACTATATTGTATAGTGGTAGGACATACAATAAAGTGTTTTGTGTATATGTGTTCACACATGCAATATGGATTTGGGGGCAAGAGGGTAAGGGACAGAGGAAAGTATCTAAAGCTTTTTTTCAGAGCCTTTCAATTTTTTTCTCTAGGAAAATGTTCACCTACTTATTGCTGTCTGAAAACACTGAATCATCTTAAATGGGATAGAGGCTTCAATATATTATCTACATGCTCAGCATCAAGCCTCGTTCAGCCTTGAGAATGATGTAGGGTTATTATGAAATCCTTGCTTTCAGCACAGTGAAAGCATTCTGTGATTATGTTTTTTTCCTGTAAACAGAATTTCTAAATTTAAATGAGTTATATTTCAACAGTAGTAATATGATAATGCCCTCATCATTTTAAAAGGTTTAACACTAACTGGTCTGTACAAAAGCTTTCTTTACACCAGAAAAGGGCCTTCTGCAATTACCTGCATAAAATTTGAAAAAGGAAAGTGACATACTGTCATTGACCTCTCTATTCTGATGCTGGTGGTTTCCTCAGCTTTTTTGTGGAGTCAGTCCTATTTCTGGGTGTACTGCAGCAATCCATCTTGGAAGCCAAGATCAAGACTGGGAGGCAAGAGGAGGGCACAGTGGAGATATGCCAGACTCAATGAAAATGGAAAGGTGATTTTTGGTTAATGCTACTATTTAGATGTCTGTAATTGAGATAGGTCAGATAAGTGAACTGAGGTTTTAAAGTACTTTGACAGTTACAGTACAGATGTCCTTGCAGGACGGCAATGTTGTTTCTGACAGAACCTCAAAATATTTCGCCAGTTCTCCAAGGAACCTGTCTAATAATAATTTGAGATACTCCCTTCTCATTTAGTCACAAATGTCTTTTATTTTTTTTTGTCTTTGTTTTCTTTGCAACATCGGAGCAATTAGGGAATAGCTTTCCTTACTTCCATATTTAAGATACTGGTTTTGAACATGACAGCTTTTGCAATCATTTACCTTATTCTCTACCAGATCATTTTGCAAACAAGAATTACTCCTAGAAGAAGAAATGAGAATAAAAGAAGGAAGGCAGGAGAGGAAAATTTCAGAGATGTTGGCCTGAATCTCTGAATGTAAAGCAGCGATGTCTTCCTGTCCCTGTGACTTCCAAGAAGCTTTAAGAGTTCCAAAACGTGGGATCTTTATAGAAGCACATAATGTTACAGCTATGAAACTTCATTAATTCCAATCCCCTCCTTTGACCAAATAAATCTTTACTGTGGTAGTGGTAAATAAGAATGCAACTATCCCCACCCGGTTATCTTAGTTTAAGGAATAATGTCTCAGGCTAGCTTTGGAAACTGAGATTTGTAACCTGTAACCAAAATCCTCAAAGGAGACTGACTAGAACAGTGACTTTTTACTGAGTGCTTCTGAAAGGCTAGTAATAAGAAGTTTAAATTTTAACAGACAGTACTTTATATCACATATTGAGGAACACATTTTGTACTAAAATACAAAAGAAGGCTGTGAAAGTGGCTCAATTTTAACTTTTGGAAGAAACGGTATAAAACCTGCTCCTTCCAGCTTTTCTAACATTTTGTCTTCTCTGTCGTCACCCCTACACTGGAGTTCTGTATCTCTGTAGTGGCTATGAGTTTGGGAGTACAGGGATGCTTTGAACTGAGCTTTGATGGTTAATAATTTCCTGTTCCTCCATATTCAGTCATTAGCTTTTAGGCTAAAAAAAGTACAAATGGATATATAGATAGCAGCTGCGAGCCGGTGTTTTGGCTAAGTACAGTTCTTAAAACTCAAAACTTCCCCTAAACAGACACAGATTCATTTTATGACTCGCCGAGCAGAGCAGCACCGGGGAAGGGAATCACGGCGAAAAAAGCCGGCGAGGGGCTCTCCTGGGGGCTTTTTGAGGCCGGGAAAGCGGCTGAGCCGTGCTGGGGGCCGGCAGCTCGTAGGCGGCTGCTGAGGAGGCCTGGGCGGAGCAGCCCCACCGGCGCCAGATTCGAACGAGGCGGAACCGACTCAACAGGCACTCCCTGAGACCTCCCCTTCATAAAAGCAACTCCTCGGGAGCGCTGAGCTAAAAAGCGGCGAGTGGCGTCACCCGCGAGGGCACCCGGGACACAGCAGATCGCACGCGAGGGCGCCCACTCGCCAAGGGACCAGCTCCAGTGTGGTGAGTCCGCACTGGGGAGGAGTATCGCAACAAAAAGGGTCGGCAAGGGGCTCTTCTTGGCTCTTTTCGGGCTTATTGGAAGCCGGGAGGGCTCCTGGGCTGTGCCGGGCGCCGGCAGCCTGTGGGCGGCCGCTGAAGCGGCCCGGGCGGAGCTGCATCTCCGGCGGCAGATGTGACCGAGGCGTGACCGCCACAACGGGCACTGGCCGAGACCAGCTTCAGTGCGGGCCAGTCTGCACTGGGGTAGGGAGTCGCCGCACGAGGGCTGGCAATGGGTGAGACGCAGGAGAGCTATACAGGGAGAAGATGGCAGAAACGGATTCACCGAGGGGAAATCATGCTTAGCCAGTCTGATAGCCTTCTGTGGTGTCATAACTGGCTGGTTAGATGAGGGGAGAGCAGTCGATGTCATCTGCCCTGACTTTGGCAAGGTTTTTAAACTGTCTCTCATACGATCCTAATTTGGAAACTCATGAAGTGTGGTTAGATGAGTGGACAGTGAGGTGGATTGAGAGCTGGTTGAGTGACAGAGCACAGAGGGTCACGATCAATGGTGCAGACTTGAGTTGGAAGCCTGTAGTGTTCCCAGGGGTCAGTGCTGGGTCTTGTCTTATTTCACACAGTCATCAATGTTCCCTGGGTGAGGGGACAGAGTGTACCCTCAGCAAGATTGCTGATGGTACAAAACTGGGAGGAGTGGCTCACACAAGAAGGCTGTGCTGCCATCCAGAGTGACCAGTATAGGCTGCAGTGTTGGGCAGAGTGGAACTTAATGAGGTTCAACAGGGCAAGTGCAGGGTCCTGAACATGGGGAGGAACAAGCCCATGCATCAATATAAGTTAGGAATAGACTTGGTGGAAAGCAGCCATGAGGAGAAGGAGTTTGGAGTCCTGGTAGACAATAAATTAACCATGAACCAGCAATGTTCCCTTCTGACCAAGAAGGCCAGTGGTATCCTGGGGTGCATTAAGAAGAGTGTGGCCAGTAGGTTTATTCTGCTCTGGTGAGACTGCATCTAGAATGCTGTGTCCAGTTCTGGGCTTCACAGTTCAAGACAGGGAACTGCTGGAGAAAGTCCAGCGGAGGGCAGTGAAGATGACGGGGGGACTGGAGCATCTTTCTTACAAGAAAACGTAGAGAGAGCTGGGACTATTTAGCCTGGAGAAAACTGAGAGGAGACTGTATCAATGTCTATAAATATCTAAAGGGTGGATGCAAGGAGTATGGAGCCAGACTCCTTTCAGTGGTGCCCAGTGACAGGACAAATGGCAATGGGCACAATCTGGACCACAAGAGTTTCCATCTAAATATGAGGAAAAACTTCTTTACTGTGAGAGTGACAGATCACTGGGACAGGCTGCGCAGGGAGGTTGTGGATTCTCCTTCTCAGGAGATATTCCAAACCCAAATGGATGCAATCCTGTGTGCTCTAGGCAAACCTGCTTTGGTGGGGGGGTTGGACTAGATGATCTGTAGAGGTCCCTTCCAACTTCAGTGATTCTGTGATTGATTCTGTGGTTCTGTTAAAAGTACTTTATTTTAAATTTCTGTAGAGACAAGACAGGAAAGACCTTTGGAAGCAGAGATAGGCAAGTGACATTTTAAAATAAGAAATAAATTCAAATGAGAAAAATATTTTAAAGTAATGGGAAATTAGCCTTTCAAAACTGTTTTTACTTACTTAGAATATAAAATACATTGGAGTAAATGTTAAAAACTTAGCTGAAGTAGAGCTATCTTTTGTGAGCTTGATAGTATGGCCCTCTCAGCTGTTAAAGTCCCTTTTAGGAATAATATCATCCCTTATTGTACTGATGTAATAGAATCAATCCATAGATATAGTGTCAGTGAGAAAGGATTGTTTAACCTGTGTCTGAAGTTTGTGATGGATTGCTATATACAGGATTTGAAACATACTTTCCTGACAGTAATATGAATGTTGCAAAGGATTACAGATTTATAAGCTGTCTCTGACAAAGTGACATGATCAGAAATAATACAATGATGTTTGCATCCATCATACAGTCTGTCATGTCTTGGAGCCAAGGAGTGTCCTTGTACTATCACAGTATTAAACCTATTGTTTTAGTTATTTGTTACTTGAACTTGTTACTGCTTGCTGATATAAAACCTTAATTTGGTAAAAGTAAAAACTGGTCATCCTGAGAGATTCACTTTCCACATTTGGTTGTACTTACAACATTTTGCCTCTGTTGAAGATCAGAGTTACTAGCTATGTCTTCCACTTTGGATACAGATAGCATACAAAAGTAATATAAACTGCATGGACTTATTTCTATTTATGTTGGGGCTTTTTTGTTTGGTTTCAATTTTTTGTCTTGGTTGGTTGTTGGGTTGGTTGGTTTGTTTGTTTGTGGGGTTTTTTTTTGTGGTTTCTTTTTTAGTAGTTTTTGCAGAAT
>JANHGN010008631.1:0-65453 GCA_024605025.1 Megaceryle maxima | reverse complement strand
CCTTTCTACTTTTACTGCTCACCTACAACCTCCCCCACACTTGGACAGAGTGGGCTCCTGCACTGCTCCAGCACCTCGCGTGGAGCACCGATCACCAGGCTCAGGAAGCCAGAGCTGTGCTCTCTGCTGCTACATTTTGCACATGGAGTCTCCCACAAGATTTTCCTCTAAATGCAAGCATAAGGATGCAGAAATCCTAGAAAGCCAACCATAAACCTATAGGGAAAGATGCAAAGCCACATGGAAATGCAATACCTCAGGCATGGCAGTCCGTGGGTGAAGCCCAGAAAAGCAGCATCAGTAGAATGGGAAAATATGTCCCCCTCAGTACCTGACAGTGACTGTCCTCTTGGAAGGTGGAAGAAAATGAGTAATTTCACATTTCTGTGAATATCCGTGAAGAGTACCACCCCTTCAGAGCAATCAAAGGGCCCCACAAGCCTAGCAGCATGCCCAGGGACAGCACGTGCACCTGCCAAGCACCTCCTCATGCCATGGCGAGATAAAAGCCTGATCATTACCTACAAACACTGCTATTCAGCACCAAAAAAAAAAATAAACAACCCCAAAAAATAATCAGCATCTGCAGTCAGCTCCTCATCTCCTGACACAAGCGGTTTGTTATACAAATCAATTTGTATTCCTCCAATCCAAACAGCGGGTCCTCCGTGCTGCACGGCTCCCGGCTGCTCTGCACACACATGGGGCACAGAAACCCTCCTCCCAGTTCCAGGTTTATATCACACACTTACTAACACACTGATGGGCAATTTCAGTCCTGTTATATTTGCCACTGTCCCTGTGTGACGAGCAAAGAATTCACTCTCCGACGCAATGCGCGCCCCTTCCCCCAGACCTGGGGTGTCCTGGCCACTGCTGGCCAAGGCCAGGAGAGAGGGGCAACCTGAGATGCCCAGCTCCCGCCCAGCCCTCCAATTTCACTGCCAGATCTCCTGGAGGGAAAAGAAGAACTTTGTCAATAAATAATCCAAATAAATAGTTTATTTTTCATCAGCTGGTATTTGAAGGCCATTAAGATGCAATGAGCAGTCTCAGGCACTCCTCCTGTACGGTGTTTTCAATGCAGAGACTGTATTGGAAAAACTGAGAGAATATCATTAAAGGTTAATTATGAGCAACTTAAAGGTTATTTTTGCATATCTCACCTCCTGGACAAAAGATGCTTCTTCATTACCATACCCGAATATAAATGAAGTTGCAAAGCCTTTAAAATGCGGCAAAGACTTTAATTTTGTTGCTGTCTTAAACAGTGTGAACAAATACCAGTTTTCCCAGACCTTCTACAGCCGCTCCAGATTACACAGGAAAGGGCATCTCCAAATGGTCCTGCAATGGCCACTAAACCCCCTGTCCTCCTCAGAATCCTTTGACTGGAAGCACAAAACAGGTGAAAATGTTGACTGCTCTACTGGGTCTGGTTCCAGCCATCAGAAGCCCCAACCCCAAACATCACCGGGTACATTTTTGCTGCCTTCTGCTCTAGCTGGGACAAAGGCAGCTCTGCTCTTTTTTTGGTTCACAGCCTGTTAAACCCAGATCGCACGGTCGACACAGGGGCACTCCCTTGTACTAAGCAGCCTCTGAAGCCCTGAGCATCCCTGCCCACACCCCAGCAGCATTATCTCCAGAAACAGTCAATCAGTCCAGATTCTAATGTCAGTTTTGTCCAAAAATGAACATCACATACTTTCCTTTGCCGCATCTATCGAGTGGAAAAGCTTACCAAGCCTCACTGAAGGCAGACCATAGTTTGCTGAATAATTTAACCACCTTAATAATCACCTTTAATCAGTTAATAGCTTTTTCTGATACCATGTTTTCTAGGGTTCTCTGCCTCTCCAAGGGGTGATGCTGCAGAACTCTCCTCTGACTCTGAATGAAGAGGAGCAGAAACCTTTGCACCCCAACATTGCCACTCCCCACAAAGCTGGGCAGAAGGGACAGAAGATATCGGTGCACGGACCAGCTATGGAACCAACATCTCTAAAACCATACACAGCAGATGTGTGGCCAGGTTTGAGCCTGGTGACCCCACACAGTGGCTGCAAGGAGATCATCAGGCTGGAAGAGTCAACCTTCGGCATCTGTGCCAGGTGAATCCTGTCCGTAATGGATATATGGACATCTCGCCTCCATTACCCCAGTTGGCCAGTGCTGCCTTGCACGGTGATGCAGCTCTCTAGAGCTGCTGGTTAAATACAAAGGGCAACCAGCTCTCCAGGAGCACCAGCTCCCACCTCCTGCCTGGGCTGGATCAGTCATGGGAAGGGTCTGCATGAAATACTTGGAGATCATCAACTGATCTGAGCCATGGTGTCCTAATGGCTCCCAGAGATTGTGCTGTGAGGTCACATTAAAACAAACAGGGTGAGCTGTTAAAGGAATTAATTAATGATGTCTCAACACCCCCGGACCACAGTGGCTAAAAATCTATATGAATCGATGCTTCTTAAAACCATCTCTGTACTGTTTATCCTCTTCGGGGAAAAAAACAGACAGTAGGAAATACTGACAGCAGGGAGAAGAAAGCATCGAGAGTCATGAAATCTTTAAAGTGTAAAGAGAGATGCGCCACATTTAGCAGGGATTATGTCAAGCAGCATCCCAAGCCAGAAAGAGCTGACAGCACACACATTGCCTTTGATGAAGGAAAAACAGGTCATACAAGACACCAAACATGTAAACAGAGTTTCCAGCAACATGAGCAGAAACCCCAAAATTTCAGCGCCGTGTGTGGGTGAGGCTGATGGTCCTGGATCCCGTGGAGAGTATGAACTACGTGAGAAAGTGAGGATCTTTACAATGTGCCCTGAAAGCCTAGAAAAGGTTTCAGGAGTATTTCTATTTGCAATGAGCAGATGGGAAGATGGACAGAACTTTCACCATTCGCCACAAGCTCAGGACAGTTGCCTGTCCACGACCTCCAGCTCACACAAGCTCCTCCTCCACACGCTCACTTCACAGGTGCCAGGACATCCTGGCAGCAGCATCTACCCATGCAGCAGGACGGCTCCCACACAGAGCGTGTCGGAGAGCCACCTTGCGAGGTAATGACCTAACGCAGCAAATTAATTCCAAAGCACAATTGTTTTCAATCTTCATTTAAACCCAACCTTAGTTAATCTCACTTTAATGACATAGGAAATGGAAATTCCCTTAATAAAGTAAGTTATGAATATTTATTACCCTATTTTTACCTGAAAATTGAATAATTCAATTAATTTTACTATTAATTATTTAATATAAAATTAATATACTGCAAGATCCTAACTTATCTTTAAGAAGACCCTGATAAAGATACCCAAGATAAAGTATGTTCGTTAGCTAGGCCACCGGACAGGTAAGAAATGGGAAATGCTCGTCAGGAGCTGGGCAGCTGTAGGGAGGGGACTCATCCTGCCCCTCGCCGCTGAGCAGGGTCAGTCCTCCCCAGCAATCCCCCTATGTCAGCAGGGCCGGTCAATGCTGACCCTGTCCCAACCCCACCCCCAGCTCCGGTCCTGCTCCTGCTCCTGCCCCCCACACTGGCAGCAGGGAGGGCTGGGCTGGGAGGCAGGGCTCACTGCGCACGGCGACGCTCGCCAGGGGAGACAGGCACACTTCTCACTTCTACATCCCCCCCGGCAGTTCTGATGAAACAATAATTGTATTCAGTTTTCCTGCCATGCTCCCTCTAAATCTCATTGCGGAATGGCACCCTCCGCTCCAGCCTCGGCACGAGGCCGCATTTAACATAACAAATTGAATTTCTCAGGAAATTTCAAAACTCTGGAGCCAGCAAAAAAATCACTAAAAAAAGTAACAGAGGAAAACAACGATGGTTGCAAGTGCATTTTCAATCAGGAAAAGTGATTTCCAGCCAGCCTAATGTAATCTGCATCCCCTGTTTTAGCGACCGGCATCAGCAAAAGCTGAGGTGACTAAATGGTAGAATGGTCCTCTCCGCGCCGCGCTATGACGAAAGCAGGCCGGGTGACATGTTTTGCTTTTTGCTCCCTTGGCATGTCCTTAGTACTGCAGTTGAGTCCAGCTCCGACAGCATCTTGTCTCATGGCAGGGGCTGCAAAGTCATCGCCCTGTGCATCACGGGGCAGGACAAGACCATCCTGCTCCCACCCAGACCTGCACCAAGAGCTCAGCTGGCTTTTGGTGCTGCTGCTGTTATAAACCGGGTTCCGACAACTCTGTGATTTATTAGGTCAGGATTTATCAGTGGGAAACTCCACGCAGCCAACTGTCCCTGCTGATTACACCAAAAGTGATGCTTGTTTTCCTGATGCCAGGGAGAGGAATTAAAATGCTAAAAATAACCCAGTAGGTAGCAGAAGTACAACTGAATTACCCCAAATGCATCCTGACAGCGCATGTAAATCGCTATTGATTTGCAGGAGCAGGCTGCCACCCAACTTTTTTAGTTGCAGAAGTATTAATCACTGCCAAGTCTCAGTGCCTAAAAGCGGCATTTGGGCTCTTTCTGGGCTGAAAAACCTGCATCTGGGAATTTCCCCAGCTGCTTCACGCATTACTACGAGCGACAGCTTCTCCCGGTGTCAGCATCCCAGAACATTTCCCGAGACACACCAAGCTTTCTTTCAGGCTCTGCGAGGAAGGAAACAAGGGCTTGCTACTTGCCACTCACTCACCCAAAGCCCTCTGGTTTTGCTGTACATGGAGCGGAAATGTAAATGCAACGCAGTAAGAGGCCATCAACACGGGCGAACTGCATTCCCAGCTGGAAAACCAACCTTGCAGCTTCTGGGCACAGCTCAGTCTTTTCAGTTGCTTGAGCGTCACTTGTGAAACACTGGTGAAGCTACATCAGACAGCTCAAGAGTGTTGTTAAAATACTCTAAAAATGGTAATTACAGAAGGCACTTGGAAACAGTTAAGCATAGTATCTTCATCTAGCACAACGTTTTTGGACTAAGAAAGTGAACTTTGTCATTGAAATTCCAATGCAAAGAACAATTAAAGTTCTACTTGATATACAAATGTCAAGTAATTTTTTTTTTTTGTCATCATGATTTGCATTTAAACTTGGAAATGTCAGAGACTTCAGCCTTGCTGCATTAGCAGAAAGCCTCCCCAGTTCGCCCTGCTGAGTGGAATACCCGCTGTGGATTATCTGGCACATTATCAAGTAACCAAACACCATTTCAAGGAAACATCAAGGTCGATGCCTTGCGAGGTGGACTTGTTAATTTATGTTGATAAACTGGAGTGCTCAAAAGACTGTTGTAATAATGTTCCAGTGCATTCATATCAGCATATTTTATCAATTAGAGTCATTCAACAAGAAATTTTAGGGAAAAAAACAAACAAACAAACAACAATTTTAGAGACCTTTAAAAGCTTCCTCATAGCTCCTGTAACACCACCATAACGGCATCATAAGAGGGTTCCTCCTCCACCCATGACCAAAGCAGCCCCTGACTAGCAGCAAGTCACAAACATGGGAACTTCTTTGTAAGGAGGACATGAAGACACTCAGCAATGGCAGGCACAGCTTGAAGCAAACTCTGCCTCTTCTGCCACCTCCCACAGCAGCTCTGTAACCTGCATCACTCCATGGTGACCAGCTCAATGGCAGCTCCTGTGCAGGGAGCAGAGCTGGATAAACCCCTTCATCAACATCCACCACCAGCCACCAGCTCCAAGCACCTCCAGCTCCCCACATGCATTGTCCCGCCACTCTTGGGTCCCACTACCAGGCACCCATCTGGCAGTGATTCCTCAGATCACACTATACATCATCTCATTAACAAATTCCGTAAGTGTCAGCGGTGCAATTCATTTTTATTAATTTTCTGAGATTAAATTAGTGGCACCCACAGCAGCAAACAAAGAACGGGGAGGGTTCCAGTTCAGTGCCAGATCAATGTCATTAATTCTGTAATACCAAGAGCTCTGATTGTATGAACTCAGCATTTAACTCTTCCAATTAATTTTTGTATTAAAAAAAAAATAGAAGGAAAACTAACTCAACAATTTAAGAAGGTCCTTGAACAGCCATCACAACTTTCCTTCTCCTGGGACATTCTTTCTTTCGAGTGTAAACGCACAGGAGGAAGGTATTGTAATATTAATCAGAGAATTATCCTCATGCATCGCCTTTAGCAAACCAAACTCTTAAAATCATAAGACTCTGCTACAAAACCATTTATAATCTCATCTCTTTAATGATGCTGTGTATACCCAGACTAGTTAATATGTTTTCTGACCACTTAATAGGCTTACATGGCAAAGGTTCCGCAAGAAATTATTTTGCATTAATTCTGAAACTTGGATTACCAGGTCAGAAAAAACCTTCTCCAATATTATCACATTACCTGCTGTCCCGCAGCCAGGACGGGGAGTGAAACAAAGCACTGGCGCGCTCGCAAGGCGAGGCTCTCAGCTGCCGTCGGTGGGAAAGGTCCATCTAAGGGCCCTTCGGCTACCAGAGCAGCTCTGGGCATCAGGGAACCATTTGAGAAAGCAATCGGGCTTCCGATGTCTCCCTTTCCAGGTATTAGAGACATATTTTAATACAAAAAGCAGAGACATTACTTCAAGATGTCACTGAAAGTATAGAAGACGCTGGTGGGGGACAGACACCAAAACAAACTCAAGGCACATAGCTCTTTTCCTTTTTTTTTTTCCCATATTTCATGGAAAGTAGGTCCCCTCTGTGTCCCCACTGCTGCTACACTGCCCTCCTCCACCTCCGCCCTCTCCTCGGCTGGGAGCTATGGAGCACCCAGGGAATTAACCCCAACTGTTTGTCAGGGTCAATTCCGGTCCTCACGTCTCACCGTAAGTTCTGCTGATTACTGAGGGAGGCAATGCCAGACCCAGCACTGAGCCGTGCAGGACGCTCTGGCACTGCGGCTCTGAGCCGCATGACGATGGGATGCAGGATGCTGAAAAAGGCTTTTCTCCTGCCTTGGTCTTAAGCAGGCTCCTCCAGTAACCCTGACCTCTGCAACTGGAAAGAGGTGGATTGGGAAAACCAAAAAAGAACACCCCCCCCAAATATCAGAGAGCAAAATTCGTTTTTCGTGTTAGTGAGACGTACAGAAACTTCATGAGCCCGAACAGAGTCGAAACGGCAGGAAAACATCCGCAGCCGAAACTTCACGTACGGGTTCCCAGGGGAGCGGAAGAGTTAAACATTTATGTCAGCGCGAAGAAGACATGACATTTACTGAATAATAAACAGCAAACACGTCCGTTAATGCGGCTTTTTGGGATCTCCTCACCATCAAACACTTAACCCCAGCAAGAGAAACACCAAAATGCAAACAATCCCTGTGCCCGCTCGTTAAACAGGCGGAGCAGGGGGGAGGGTTCTGCGCTTTTTTCTTCACTTAAAGTGGGAGGCTGCAGGGAGCACTGTCAAGATAAATCGCCTGCGACCTCGCTCAGAGGCTTTCAAATCCGCTCCTCTGAAGGGATACAATTAAATCCTGAACAATTGGGTTAAAACTTTAACCTGTCAAGATTGCAGCTGTTCCATTTTTAATCAATCTGATTTCATTCAATAAAATGCTCATTAAGTCAATTAATGAGAGTTTGGTGTCACAAGCCATCAAGCATGACTGGGAGTTTTCACTTGGTGGCCAACACATTGATCAGCGAGTCAAGTCATCAGCGAGAATGAGTCAATGTGCTGAAGCACAAGCAACATTACCTTGTTTTAGGGGAAGTTGTTAGCCATTCTTCATGCTTTTCAAACGTTATTAAATAAGCTGCAATTTCCTGAAAGAGAAGCGCAGAAAGAAAAAAAGAGTTATTTGCATGGCTGTATTGGAAACTGGAAAGTTTTATAACAGAAACAAGGAGTTGCCAGCCAGAGGTTAGGTTTGCAGCTTAAATCAAGTTCTGACTGAACCAGCGCACTCAGGCAACGTCCATATTCATGCCACCTAAGCCAGACTTCAACCACGCAATGAAGGGACACAAACGAGGACAGGTGTTAGCGCTCGCTGCCCCGCACAGACAGCCTGCTGGTGACTTTGGTGAGCGCAGCACCGCCGAGGGCCTGGCGTTACGTCAGGAGGCCAAGGGGAGGGCAGCGACAACACGGACACGGGAAGCTAAATTAAATATTTATAAACAGAACAGCATCACTGCAGAGAGAATTACTGAATTATTAATCGTTGCCATAAAAAGCCAGCGGGTGACATCAACATAAGTCATCGCTCCCACTTGCAGGAATGATACGGGCGATTACTTCCAGATCAGAACCGATTTGTTTGCAGGAAATTATTGGCACTGGCGAGATAATTCACAATGGTGCTCGCACGTACGCCCGATGAACACGGGATGGCCGCCCATCAGTCTCCGTGGTACAAACCTGGAGCAGCTGTGGGGCACCCATACTGTGGACAGGCTGCGCATCGCCAGCAGGCCCTGGAGAAAGCAGGGTGATCTGAACCAGAAGAGATGCAGAACCAGAGGCCTCCCTAACCTGTCACTACACCATCAACATCCTGACACCTCAAGATGGCCAAAAACCCACGACGCTGCAGTCTGCAGACTGCTGGAAATAAGCTTTGCCACGCCGACTCCTTCCCCAAGATGTACTTCAGAAATAGGTAGGTTTTTGATGGGAATTCCCTCTCGGTCTCCCTCTTGGAGAAGGACTTGCAATAGCAAGAGCTCTGCAGAAAGGTCAGTGAAGCTGCCCTGAATCTTCAGTTGCCTCAGATCAGACCCCAAGCACAGACGCAGTTTGACCTCCAGAGCTGCTGCCAACAGCGGCGTCTCCAGGCTGCGCCATCGCGACGGTAACGCGCACACCAGAAACAGGCCTTTCGACCAGGAGACTTTTTTTTTTTTTTTTTTTTTTTTTTTTTGTTTAAGGATAGTTCTATATAAGGGTTGTAGCTGTATAGTACCAAAGCTAAAAAAATCCACAGTGCTCTCCAACCAGCTGGCCCAAGCATCTGCTAGAGCCACAAAATGCAATTATATCACTCCCAAACGAGACGTAAAAATATCTTGTTTCCAATACTCTTGGTTTTAAGACTCATACTTAATGTCCTCTGGGTATTGCAGCGGTGCCAGATCTCCGTGTTATGTACTTTATTAGAGTTGTGTGAATGTCATATTAATGACTCCTGACCAACATGTTTACACTGCAAATAAATTCTCCCAGAATCCACCACTGCACCCCTCGCTTCCCAAGCCCGACTCTGCATTTTTAACCGATTACCACAGAGCAGACAATGGGAGCAGCACGGCTTCTACGTGAGCCAGGAGGAGGAGCAGCAACACGAAGCTCCAAAAACATCTCTTTCATTTTTTTGGCTAATTGCCATGTAAAATTCAGTTTCAAAATAAGCCGAGGTAGCCCTCCACCGGGACGCTGGTCTCTGACACAGCATCTACACCTGTGACCTTTCCAGAGAACACACCAAACCTTGCACTTTTACAGAAGCTATAGATGAATTAGATGCGAGTACTAAAATTTGGACACTGCACCATCAAAAAGGTCTAGCCCCAGATTTCCACCGAGCTCCACGGAGCCATCGCCCATTGCTCCCCACAAGAGCCACCAAGGCAGCATTAACTCTCGGCTTTGATGCAGGGTGTGAATTTTAGGAGCCAACCACTGATTTTATGCATATATATATTTTAAAAAAAGAATAAAAAACTACTCTGCAACTAAAATTCCTCAGAAAATATAAAACAAGATCTCTGTTTTTTGGTTTTTTTTCTTTTTAATGCCAGTACAGTATTTCCACCAAACGTGCTGCAGTCTGCAGAATTTTATTCCCAGCCCATCCCACATGATGTCCTCAAGTTTCTACATTACAAATCTACATCATTTCACAGCGAGACAAGCTCTGGAGAAACCAGGGGATGAGCATCAGTGGATGCCAAGGAAGGAGCTCCCAATACATCCTCTAACACCAAATGCCCCAGATGCTCATGGATGACGGTCTGCGTGAGCAGCCACCTACAGAAAAAAATCCCTTCAATGCAGAGATGGATCCAGCTGATCCACCCTGCAAAAACAGGCAGGGTGGGTGGGCTTCGGATTAGCATGGGATTTTGCCTCTCCCTACTAAAATTCAATTTGCTGTAAGGAGAAGAAAGCAACTTTTTGTGGTCAAATACACACATTGCTACAGGGCAGAAACCCAAAGTATTACAGGTGAACGACACCAGTCTTACCCAAGGTTTACAGACTTTACTCCTTCCAGCCAATGTATGCCCTGCACACTCAAAAATCTTCATTTTGAGGAGGAGCTGCAGCAACAAGATGCTCCTGTTTGGAAGCAGAACACATGTTTCAACACTGCTGGCCTGGGCCTGCTCAGCAGATTTGGGCAAGCTAAGGAATGAGCCGAGGATGGGTGCCGCAGTCAGGCGGGCGACCCACTGAAGCACACGCAGGCGTCACCGAGATGGCCGGGCAGCTCTGGCCCCTGCTGCCACAATACAGAAAGCCACAGCTCCAACCAGACTCCAAGCTGGATCTTCAAACAACTCAAAATGTATAATTCAATTCTTCTAACAGGATAAAAGAAGGATCTGCATCAACTAGGATAGGAGCTCCCCCAGGCTTTCTGCTTAATGACATATTACAGCCTGATTTCCCTCCTCCAGAGGAAATACCTGGGATAACAAGGAAAATCTAGCTCATGGCACCACTATAAATTAACACGTACAGCAGAGAGACAGTGAATCCTCCACGCTGCCTTCCATGCCCCAAGTATTCAGAATTATAAGCACTGCAGCATGAACAGGGCAAGACCCCCCAAGCCCTCCTGCACAGTCTACTCAGCCTACCCTTGCCCACCCACTACCCCAGAGCACTGCGTCCTTCACTGGGACATCTCAGCATCACCAGCAAGGAGGGGCCGGCACGCTCGGCACCGTGAGCTATGGCACCATCGGCTCCTCTATCTGGCCCATGAGGCTGCTGGCGCTGCGGGAGCCAAGGCCAGGCAGGCAGCGTCCGAAGGAGGTCTGGTGTAGGGAGAGCAGCCGATGGCCAGCCTGGCTGTACAACCGCATGCTGTGCCAGGGAGAAGCCGTCAGGAACGCCTGGGTACGGTTTGACACCTGTGTGCCAACTTCTGTCACTACGTAAGCACCAAAGCTCCAGGAGAATCATCTCTCGTCTGCCACCTCAAACTGGAGCAGCACTGCGAGAAACAGATGACTCAGTGATGCCTGTGGTGAACACGCACAGCACCAGGCCAGGCAAAAAGGAGAGTTTCCAGCTACAGGCACATCTGGGTAAACCCTAAACTGGCGCTGCACAGAAAAACACTGGTTTTCCAAGGGAAGCAGAGAGGAGAGCTGTGCACATCAGGCACAACAGCAGCACAGCTTGGCAGCACCCACGGCCTGGGTGGAGAGAGTCTGTCCCTGGGATGGGACGGACAGGCCCAGGGTGTGCTGGCAAACCCTTTTACACCTCGTTCTTTAAATGTTCTGCTTTCTGTGACTGTACAACTTTGTGTCCATCACCCAGGAAAATCTCTCCAAACTGCAGAAGGCAGGGTTGGCAGCAAACAGAGAGGTAGCACAAGTGTGGCAGCAGATGCTCCGAGACTGGAGGCAGGAGCAAAAGGAGATGCTTTTCAAGGAAGAGATGACGCAGGTGGCGCACACGGAGATCTGCAGCCAAGCAGCACCTCCAAGCAAAGCCCAAACCAAGCTAAGGGTGAGCCCAAGCAGCTCAAGTAATGAAAAAATGCTATTTCTTTCAGATCCATCGGCACAGTGTGGAAAGCGCCACCTGTGAGGTGCAAAAATACAAGGATGAGGTTTCTAAGAAGTCTTGTAGCACAGAAGGAGCTGCAGCTGGGAGCGGTCAGCACACCGAGCACCCGGGGTCAAACCTGCCCCATGCAGCCCATCTGGAAATTTTCCTCCCAACCACCACATCCCACTGGCTTCTGGCAATAAATGAACTCCTACAGAGTTTTTGCTATACGCATATTGGAAAAATAACTCTTTAAGGCCCAAAATAAAGTGGTGACATTAACTCTGATGTTTTATCGACAGTTTGCAAGAGATGTTTTTTTGAAGCGTATGCCTGTCGGCACTCTGGGGCACCAGCAGGGCTGCGAGCGAGGAGCCAGAACTCGCCAGCTGCTGGGGCGTGTGCCCCTTTGTCACACCAGCACCTTCACTCCTTCTGAGAAAAGGGGGAAGAAATAGATTTATCACTAGAAGACACAAAGTCATTAAATAATTAAAAACAAAACTGTAGGCACAATAAAAGCCCTCTGATAAAAAAAAAACAACCTGAATTTTAATGTGTGTTAATTCCCCTAATGATTCACTCTGTGTGTCTTACAGGGTCAAATCAATGTCTTCACCAAAAAAAATTCAATTATATCCCATTCATCGTATCTTTGGAGCGAGGCTATTGTTTGCTTTTGTCTCCTATCAAACCCTTTTTCCATTGCTTCTTGCCTGAGATTACAAACAGAAGGCAGTGTGGCACCAGCAAGGTCAGAGGAGACAGAGGCAGGCTTTGAAGGCCCAGCTCTGTCCTCGGCTCTGCTGTTTAATTATAAAGCCAGCAAAGGAAATAAAAGGGCACGTGCACCCATCACAAACGCCTGACACCGCTGGCGGTGAGGGCCCTGAGGCACCGGTCAGGGTAAGCAGCACTGGGTGGACCCTAAGACCACCCAAGAGCATCTCTGTGGGTGAGGACACCGCACACCCAGGCCACCCAAGAGCATCTCTGTGGGCAAGGGCACCATGCCCTTGACTGGGATGTCTCACCTGGCCCCACATCCCTTCTAAGCCCAGCTCTGGAAACAACATCAGCCAGTAAACTGAGCGAGCGCTGATGAGAAAGGTGGAAGCACTGGAAGTTGTACAGATCCAGCTCTGGTTCTGACCGTGGCTGCTGATGTCGTGGCAAAACACAGAGCATGGCTTTCCCACCCAAAGCGAGGGCCTGCAGGACTGAGGCCTGTGGTCATAGCTCATAAGAGAAAAAAAGGTTTAATTTGATCAGCTAATGGAAGCACCCTGTAAATCAATTAGATAATTTAACATTAAAATCACACAAGTTATGTTTTATCCTAAACTTGGTCATATAATTCAGTGGTTTAATTTATAGTTTGCTGCTTGAGCTGAAAGCATTTTATAGAAATGAACATTTATTTTTATTTTGCATTCCCCCATTTATCAGTTCAAAGGCATCAAAGAGCCACCAGCTGCAAAGCCACGTTAACCGCATCAGCCAGGACGCGCGCGGCGCGCCAGACTACTGCCACAAACTGTCCCACTGCTCCCCCTCCAGCCTCCCCCAACAGCCCTGGCCGGGACTCCCCAGTCAGGCCCCGTGGGAGCTGAGCAGAGGGACGAACCGCAGACGTGGTGGCCTCAGGGTGCTGTGCCGGGGGGTGGCAGCGGCAGGACAGCCAGCACCACGCTCACCCGCACTGCGTGACTGCAGCTCCTCAGCCCCTCAATATTTAACAAGGGCGCATCAGCAGCCGGAGCCGCAGCAGAGCAGGCGGCCTGGCCTCACCTCCCGGGTCCCAGCTGCTGCAAAGAGGATGAGCTGTGGCAGCGTGGGACAAGGAGCAGCTGGGAGCAACTCGCTGCAGAGCGCTCGTCCTTGCATTCTGAACAGCAGCTTCTGTAAAGCGTGTACAGGAGCTAATGGGGACATCGTCAGTGGGCAGGGGATGGACCAGCAGGCAGGGATCCAGCACACCAGTGGTGTAGGAGTGGCCGATTACCCATCACCGGGAGAGGAAAGCTGCAGACTGTTCTGCCCTGAGCTGAAGGACTTGCAGGGGAACGCACACATTTGGAAGAACTAGAGAGGGTTATGTAAAGCTCTGAAATTCACACCGAACACCCCTGCCTGGCAGAAGACAGTCCCTGAACCAGAAGAGATGCAAGGAAAAGCTCTTGCATGCAATGTTCAGGATGCAGCTGTAGCTGTGCCTCCCACTGATGGTATGGGATGGAGCATCCCATCCCACTGCAAAGGTGTGGGGAGAACAGGCAGCACCCTGCAAGCACACCCTGAGCAGCTCCCTGTGCTCCAGGGTGAGCTAACGTCGGCTTGGCTCCGCGCACTGACAGACCCAAGCTCCAGAGCCAGCAGGGCTGCAAGCGTCGAGGCACTGCCCAAGGGAGTCGCAGCCGATCAGCCCATACGGCGCCCAGCCAAAACTCTCCTCGGCACGAGCTCACTGGGATTACTGGTTAAAGCCATGGACTCAAGCCATAGTTCTCTCCTCCTAGCTCACCTCTGCATTGCTGTGAGGGTATCAGCAACTCCCACCTGACCTCTCAAAAGAAAAAGGGGAATTGAAACCCAAACAGGATTCCCTGTGCCAGGTAGTTCAGGCCATCTATCCTCTCTCAAACTAAAATATCATTAGTTCAGGAAAAAAAAAAACCACAAAAAAACCCACACAACAAACATCTGATTTTCAGGTTATTACTTTGTAGGAGTTATGCACAGCCAAATTAATAAGCTTGAAATATATGCATGTTTTAAGAGAAAGTAGGAGAGTTTGTGCACATCTCTGGGTTTATACCACAGAGCTAATAAAGCTGTGATCTCTTAAGCAAGCTCATCTATTCTCTTAGGAAATCTCCACGTCCTCACTGCTATAAAGACAAATTCCAGCCCATCGCTTCCTTATCATCCTTCCACTCTGAAATGAAAACACAAATTCATGTTGATTATGTAGCATCTCCTCAGCTGGGATCAAGCAGTTTTCATTTTCTAGCCGTCACCACTCTCACAGCCATTAATATTCTGAGTCTTACAAGTACAAACTGACCTGAGAGCCACACAGAACAAGTTCTCACCACCTTGTTTAGCATCACTGGAACAAAAATTGCAATGCTGTTTCATTCATCCAGTTGTTTGGCCTAAAATAGCAGTGAAAGGGATGTCACTCAGTGAGCTGGAGAGAAATCAGAAGCAAGAGAAAAGCAAATAAAGGTTTGGAGCGACCAGCAGAGAAACTTGAGTCAAGCTGACACCAGGTTGACGAATACCTGTCAACAACAACAAAAAAAAAATCTTTTCACCAAAGTGGTTTTTTTTTTTTTTCCTTTTGCAGGTTGTGCTTTTGTTCTGGTCTTGAAGTGTTGCCTGCTTTCCAAAGCAACAGCATTGGTCTGCATGCTCTGAAGCTGAGCAGAGGAATCAACCCAAACACAACCACGGTTTTAACAACAATCCACAGCAGTGATACAACTGGAGGCCACCAGGATGGAGGTTTCTTAGTGTTGTATTTTGCCAAGACAAGCCAGAGCAGGCTCTCAGGCTCTTCTTGTGTGGCTCTGGTTCTCCAAAGTGTGCCAAGAATTTTCTTCCAAAAACCTGCCAGCCCCACGCTTGACGGGATTCCGCTAATTGTCCCCAAAAAGGCAGGGGGTGAAGCTATCCTGCTCTGGCAGGATCACCAGACGATCTCTAGAGGTCCCTTCCAACCCCTACCACTCTGTGATTCTGCAAAGCAGGGCAGCGCAGTGTCACCTCATTTGGCTCTGACACAAGGTACCTGAAGGCAAGCTTTCCGGTTCCTACTCTGCCTCTTCCATTGCAACCGAATTGAACACAAAAATAAATCAAACCATCATTTAAAATGTATTTTTCTAATTGAGTAAGGGTACACCAACTAACATTCTATCTAATTAGATGGAAGCTGGGTTTTATTATCAGTAGCTGCAGCTATCTATCTAATTGAACCGTCTGCAGTCACCGCTGCACCAAGGGGCTCCCGTCCTGGGAGGGCTGCCATGCACCAAACCCCTGACATGCCTCTGTCCCCCCTGGGAAAAAACAGCATCAGTTCCCACGTCCTCAGCACTCTTGGGGAAGAGAGATCCCCTTTGTACTGAGGTCCCTGACTCGTCGGGACTCAGAATTCACCTCCTTGGAGCTGATGCAAATTCCTCCTCTGCAGAGATGAGGTGCAACTGGGAAAGGTGAATCCCTGCATCCCTGACGCTCCTCCCTCGGAGCATCCTCCATCCCAGAGCAATGCTCTTGCCCTAGGGATGCCCTTCACCATCAGTCGCCCAAAGACCCCTACACAAGGTTCTCCCACCACCACAGCTCCCCCAGCAAATGGATGGCTTTTAAATGCCCATTTACTGGCAGACAGAAAAACCACAAGTGGCCAGAACGTGGCAGCTCCCTGAGCCACCGTTGCTGCAGGTCCAATCCAGTTGCCTGGGGAAGAAAAGGCTTATCTTTATTCCTGGAGCAATCGGCCAAACCCTGCTCCAGAAGGGTCTTACAGGAAATTTATTTTGCAGAAGCTGTTTTAGAGCCTCTGCGTAGGAGAGAGTGATAAATATTCTGGCTTTCCCCAGTCTCTGCTGCTGCCACGTGTTCCCCATGGGAAGCAGCAAAGCAATAGGAGAGGGAAAGAGGAGCTGTGAAGGGGGGGAGCAAAAGATCCGTTACTAAAACCTGGGACTGGTGAACACGACCTAGTGATGTTCACCCATAAGGATGTGAGGACAGATGAGCAGAGGTCATCCCTATTAACATGGTGCTTGCATGCAGCAGAGGCACTTGCTTATACCCGTGAAAATACCATTAAATAGCTTAAGCCTGACCGCTTTGTCTGTTATCCTAATGGATGAAAAAATCCCACAATTTTGGGGGCCCAAAGCGTTTCTTGCTTTCCCTTGCTTTGCTGGAGAGCAGCAGATGATCTGCAGCCTGCTGCCAGCTCCTGCACCCAGCCTCCCCCAACATAAAACACCTCTGTGGAGCTTCAGTCTTGGAAGGGAGGTGCCACGGCAGCCTTGGGACAGCTGATCGGTACCGCAGTCGTGTTTCTCCGCATCGTGTGCGGCGACAAGCGGCTGGATTGCAGGCGGTGGGATGTTTTCTTTAATAACTGCATCTCACTAACCATCTGCTAAAGGTCCACGCTATTAATTTAACAGAAAAAAAATGGAACAGATTACTCTTACAAGTTTTCAATTAAAGTACATGATGTCTTCAAACTGCAACCCTAATTAGACATTATAGGGTGACATTTAGGAATCCGAGCTCCGATAGCTGATCGAGCCATCTGCCCGCGAAGCCGTTCTGCAGTAACGCCAGGGCAGCCGCACCTAGCGCGGCAACGAAAGGGCTCCAGCCCCTATGGCTTAACTCCTGAAGTTAAGCGAGGAAAAGAGCAAAACCAATGACAGCCTCAGCACAAGAGGAAAACCAGCTTCAAACAGGCTCACACACATTCCCAAAGGAAATTTAGAGAGAGACGGGAATGCACAAGAGGGGAAACAAAATTACAAAGAAAAAAAAAAAAAAAAAAAGGGGTCGGACATGCAGCCAACATCATCCAAACACAAGCCACAGCAAGTCTTACACCTATACCCAAACACTTCCAGGGGAGATTTCATGGAAATGGAGAACCTGAACTCTCACGGTAAAGGTGCCCAGAGCATCCCTCCCTAACAGCCGCTTTCCTGCAGCCCAGCAGATTCAGATGCTCTCTTCTGATAACTTATAATTAATGATTATTTTACACCACATTCATAGATCTTTTTCCAGCACACACAGGTCTTCAGCCCACTCTGCTATACCTTTCATTAAAATTTTAATCTGAGAGGTTACTGGAGATCGTTTACTGCTAGAAGGAAAACGCCGCCTGAGCTGTACAGATTTGTAAGGCTCAGCTCAGTTAAACCAGGCATTTCTTCCAGGTCTGCATGACCAGGGCTCAGAGTGGCCAGCCCTTGTCACTCTTCAACTTCTGTAATGTAGCAAGTGGACAACTTAAATGCATTATTTTCAAGGCTAAAACTGGTATGAAGAAACTGGATTAAAGCAAGAAATAATTTTCTCTGAAACACACAAAAAGGAGGAGAGAAAAAAACCCCAAAATTCAGTGAATAAGCAGCGGTTAACAGACCGCAGAGTTAAGTGAGATCTGCACAGCAATTTCACCTGTCAAATATACACAGACAATAGTAAACTGAACTATGCAATGGGTCTTTCAAACAGCGAGACCATAATTCTGCACAAACACACTTAGCAATGGCTGCCCTGTACCGTCTGGCTCAGAGGTACCGTTAGTCGCGAGTATCAGCAAAGTCAGACCTTGAATCAGCCAGTGCCTAATGGGATTAGGATAGATTTTATCTTCCATTTAAGTCCAAAACTGAGGGATAGTCAGTAAAACAGAGCGGTATTAAATAATGCCCAATCTTTAGTTACTGGAAAATACCTACCGATCATTACATGATTGTTTTATTATTATTATTCTTTCATTTAAATGACCTTGGATTAAACCCTGTGATTTAAAGAAGCACGTGAACTGTCGTCCTGCTGTCACCAGCTGAGGTGAAAATATCAGCGCTTCCTCAATCTGCCTTTTCTCGCAAGGAGACAGCAGCAAACCTTTCACCAAAGAACGGCACAAGGTTCATTAAAGGGAAACTATCCACGGTAATTGCCCCTTTCTGCATATTCCTCACTCCAATATTCTCTAACATAATAATGTTCCACATTCCTGCAGAACTGTCTTTTCAGCATGTTTTTGCATTATGCCTAATTTTGTAAGAGTTTTTCAGTCCCACATAACGACACAGTTCAATGCAGAATCAGATATAAATCTGGCTTAAGAGACTCTCAACAGGAATTCATTTAAAACTGTAAATGTTAAAAGATTCTGTCTGTGATTTATGCCGTTTTCTTATTTCAAACAGGGAATTAAAATCCTTCTTAAAAGATACACATTAAATCATGATAAAAGCTGTGTTTGAATGACGACACTGGTCAGACCAAGAGCCACAAAGCACAGAAATCTGGAAATAGTCGTAACTGGGACACTGGACTCTCTCGGCTAAAGCGGCACCGTCCTGTGGTGAACTGAGCCCCAAGATCTTAATTAGTGCAAAATGGAGTCCTGGATGCTGCTGCTTTCAGGCTTCATACACTCCCTCCTACCCTCCAAGTGCCAGGATCTCTCCTCTCCTGAGGATCTGGCTAAATAAAGGAGTTGCTTTACCTTAAATGATTATTTAATGGTTCTGCTCCCTTTGTATTGTTTACATAGAAGACTCTCCCAACTCTGCAAGGTGCTTTGCAAATATTGCACAAGTGCCCCTGTATCTTTGTGCAAACAACATTTAATCTTAACAAAATCACCAAATGCTACTCATTATCATCACCTCTACAATTATTCCCGTTTTGTACCCTGGAACAGATAAAATTGTACAGATGGAGCCTGGAGCATCACAGCGTTTGCAGCCCTATGCCTCAGCACCGCGAGGATGAGGAAAGTTTACAAAAAGCATTTGAAATGAAGCTGTGCAGTGTGCTGATATAATTCCCGAGTGTTTTTTAAAGTAGCCAAGATCCCAAAAGAACAGGGCCCTACGAGAGACCAACGGAATGTGGTTGTCCTTCCCAGAGGCACATCCACCGCATCACCTGGCTGGTCTGCTGCGAGAGTCTCTAAGAGCTGCAAGAGTCTCGGACTGCTCCATTAAAATAAAAAATTCTAAATGGAGGAAGGACCAATATCAAATACAAAAATAAACAAGTAGAGGCAGCCAGAAAAAGCATTATTCAAATATTTATATAATTAATTGCTCATTACTTGCAGGCTACAGAGCTATTAGCAGAAAGCAAGAGCTCCCTGCCACACAGTCTGCAGTGACGCAAAGCACGGTGCCCAGTTGTTCATTAAAGCCTCTTTGGGTCACCCTGATGCTTAGACCCAAAACCCCTCCAGTTAAGTGCAGCGATGAGGCTCCAGAATGCTATTTCTAGAACCCAACTATCATCACAAATCTTCTCAGAGACAATAAAATGGAGTTTAAGGTCTTCTGCTGTCGGTTCTCTTCATCACACTGCTGCACAAGCAATATCAAACACCTGCAGGTATTTGTTCCCCTCCCCAAACATCTGCCAAATAAACCTCAACCAAAACCTAGGCTGTCAACAGGATACGAGAGGCCTTTCAAAGCTCTTGTATTTTTATATACCATCCCATTACACAACCACTTAAGAAACCTATCTTCCTTCCCCTGGGCAGGGGTCAGCAGGGTCCCAGCCTGCAACAGCAGGAGGATAAAGAAAAACACCCTCGAAAGTAGAGGGTTTTTTTCCCAGGCTAAGACAAGACCCAAACCATTTGTGTTGTAAATCTAAGTGCAGGGTTTTTCCCGTTCCTCATTTTAAGCATTCATGGCTTGTTAAGCTCTTCCTCCTCCTTTTAACTGTTACTTGAGGTTTAGAAAGAAAAAAAAAAAAACCCACCAACCACGAAACATGAAGAGTGAGTATTGGAACCCAGTTGCAATTTCCAATTCCCAGCTGGTGCGGCTGGGTTGGTTGTTTTTGTGTTTGCTTTTGTTTTGTTTTCTTTGGTTTACTTTTTCCACAGTTGTCCCCCAGTAAATCAGTGGATTGTTCACAGAACTGGGAACAACAGGCCAGATTTCTGCAAGAGGCTCATGAATGCTGATTAAGGGATGGGATCAGCTCTTGTGCAAGTCCTTATGCTCATGGCCACTATCAAACTGTCCTCCCTTCTGTGTGGGGCACAGAAGCAGAAATTTTTCTGCTCTAGGCAGGTACCCAGCCATGACCATCAAGCCAGGGCCATTTGTCTAGGATGTCGTAGCAGAGCTGAGCCCTGAGAAGGACCTGCTGGTTTTCATCTATGGGAAATTCACATACAAATCCAAAACTCTGATAGGTTTCAAAAGAAAGGAAACAACCTAAAACCAGAGCAGCACCAGGGAACCATAAATTCTTTGCAAGCTATTTTCAGAGTTCTGAGATTTTAATTATTCCCTGCTTTCAAGAGAATATTTAAGAAAAAAAGGACAAGTTAAAAAAAAAAAAAAAAGAAAAAAAAAAAAAGAGAGAGAGAGAAAAAGGGCATTACTTGTGTGATAAAAGCTGTTTACAATTCTGAGTAGTGTCAGAGCAGCAAACTGCCCAGGATTTCTTGCATTTCTCCTTGGAAAGCAGTTGCCCAGCAGGTTGGTGTAAAAATGGGGACAATGCCGGTATTACCCCGAGCAGAGCACAAGGGACGCGTGCTCCCAGAGCCGCCTGCACAATCCCGGTCACCTTTCGGCTGCCAGCAACGGCTGGAAAATCACTGCAGGCTGTGCCAGGGCTGCCTCCTCTTTTATTAGAGAGGAGATGGCTGAGAGCACTAATAATGTTTTCCAAAGGTTAAGCATTACAGGCGGTTTCATGGTCTTTACATTTTTAAGTGGTTGATTTCTGCTGTGCTTTTTTTTTTTTTAAATATAAATAATCATAAATCCAAACATCTGTTCCCGGGGTGGGGGTGGGAGCTAGGAAAGAGGCTGCCAGGGGCTGGCGCAGGTGTTATTTTTAGCGCAACAGCTATTTACTAGCTCCGTTCCCAGAGGGAATTCAGGGAGGAAAAGGGATGCTGATACATTTCTCGCTAAATATAGAAAAAGGGTGAGCCCCTGCACACGGTGTGACTGCAGGCACCAGCTGCTGTCAGGGATGCAGCCCGGCGAGGGGATGCTGGCCCCGGTGGTACCCGGCACTGTGGCCCAGCTGCCCCAGCACAGGCTCCCCGTGTGCAAGGCTGGATGCTTCGTTCACTGCATTTTAACCTTCAAGCTCTTGGTGTTTGGAAAAAGGTTTTTAAAAGCAGCTCTTAGACCTAATTGGCTCCAATTTACAGCCCTGATCCTGTTAATGAATGGCTCCAGAAATCAAACAAAGCATTTTCAACACAAACAAAACTGCCTGTTATGAAAGCAGAACATTTTTAGGGTAACATTGACTTTAATGTGCTGTAAAGGCAGCGGACAGCAGGGACAAAAACCACCCTTCCTCTTCTCAGGTAGTCCAAATCCAGCTGCTAAGAGGGGACCTCCAATGCTCACCCGAGCCTGTGTCTCCTGCCCCCAGCAGTGGGCTCACTTCATAACTCATTTTAAAATAGACACCTTTTAAAAACCATCCTGTTTAACTAAGAAGTGGATGCCTTTCAGAATGACTCTCTTCATCTCCATCTTTAGGCATTTAAAGTTCTTGAGTCAGTTCCGACCTCGAGGAGCTCTGCACTTCCAGCTGGATGGGGACTCCCTGTCCAACTCCTTTTACATTTAGTCTTCAGCCTACTTCCTTTACTGCTCAGTGCTTACCAGCGAGCCGGAGGGCGAGCAGCAAGGTGGTGGCATTTGGATGTGACGAAGGGCATTTACAACTGAGGATCAGACAGCTGGAAAACCAGACGAGAGACCTAAAGGAACTGCAAACTGGGCAAGTGATCTACGTGACAGACACAGAGCACGTGGTGGGGAAAAAAGAAAAAGCACGAGTAATGGGGATTGGAGGAGAAAGAGGCTGCGAGAGTCTGGGTGATGGCATCACCTCCAGGTGATCCAAGATCGTCAGAGCACGCAGCACGACAGACACCTTTGCCCAGCGTGACAGTGGGGAGAGGGAGGAGCCAGGCTGCAAGAGGAGCACGATGAAGTCATGAAAGATTATAGAGCTTCTGAATGAGGCAACAGTGCTGCCGTATCTGGATTGCCACGTGCTCTGCCGGTCACCCTCGGGTCCATCCTGCACTCCCCAGGGCTCTGTCACCAGGCAGCAACCCCTGTCCCCACCCACGAGACACAGATATCTACATACTTATATACACACACACACACTCTCTGCAGCACTTAACTTCCTTATATAGATTCCAGAAGGATGGCCACCTATAGAGAAGAAAATGAATTAAAATGCACTTGTTACTGAAAACTAACTGAAAGTCCCATATTAACTGGGCATAATTGAGGATCCAACCCTGCCACTGTTCTGATTAAGAACTGCAATTTCTGAGCACATGTAAATTTGCAGCTACCTCCTCCTGAAGCAACCTGCTGAGAACAAATTGCTTGGTCACCTCATGCCTGTTAAAGCTCTCTCTATTTTATAAGGGAAAGCATCAAGGTTTACCTCTTCTTTTCCTTCCCTGGGTGTCTTCAGCATTACATTTGTTATACTCTGTATCCCAATACTTAATATATGCAAATTATGTTAAATATTTCATTCATTAAATGGCTCAGGTTATTACTGAATTGTACCTTAAGCTGTTCAGAAAGTTAATTCTTCTTGCACTTACTCAGTAATGTGAAATAACCAACTTAAATGAATATTTTACGGTTTGTGCTAGACAGAACATTTATTAAAAATTCTATCCCTTTTAGAGTTATTCTTTTAAGCAGGCTGCAGCGCACTATGGGACTTAAATGATCGAGAAGGATTTATTTTATTTAAAAAAAAAAAAAAAAAAAAGGTTGTTTCACTCCCAGTATGGAGGAGCCCAACAACCTGCCGAGGACTCAAACACAATTCTGCTGGGAGAGAAGAGCAGTTAGAAAACTATTTTCTGAAAAGCCAGGGGCTGGGGAGGGGAGCAGCAGCAGGATCCGAGCGCGTTTTCGTACTCCTGTAACTCACAGATAGCTTTGCCGTGTGAAACGAAATAGCTCCCGCAATAGCCCATAACGTGCCACGAGTCCTTCGGGAGTTCAGTAAGAGTGATCCAAAGTGACAAGGCTGCGTCGCCTGGACGTAAGCGAGGCGAGGAGAGGAGAGGTGCAATCACGGGGGTGGCTCCGGCGACTTCCAGCCTCACCGAAAGCCGAGGCAGCAGCGTCCTCGCCAGCGATGACAAGGTCATTACTATTTCTAATTAACAGAGCAGGTCCTGGCTGACGCACCAGCAGTCTGGCAGCTCCCAGCCCCATGGAGCATCACATAGGTCATCTTCCCCGGGGCTAAAGCAGGATAAAACTCACTCTAACGTGTGCCCGGAGGATGGCGTCGCGCAAGCAGCGGCCCGTGAGGCGAGGCTGGCGTCCCTTGTGCCAGCGCCTCCTCCCACTGCACCTCCAGATGACTTTTCCGTTCGCACGCCACAGGCGGCTCCCAAGGAAAACCCACCAGGCTTCAACCCATCTTCTCACCACCGCGTGGCAGCCGCATCTGCACGAACTTCCAGGCTTAGGGAAGATCTAGCCAGTTAAAACTAACAGCTGCTGGAATGGCGGCATGGGCATCTAAGTAACTCCCTGTCCAGCGATCCCAGAAAGGCGTCTCCCACCAGCACGTCCCCCGGGACAGAGGTTTAATGCCTGGGCTGTGAGCGGCAGCAGAGCGGACACCCCGTAACAGCAACGTCTCATCAGTCTCGCCTAGGAAAAACCTTTCCATTTCCAATGGAAATATGCAAACCAGGCTCCACACTGTAAATCTTCCTTTCCGGTGCTAAGGAGATAAGTAGGACCTATTAACCTCCCATGTTATTTCCAACTTCATTATTGGAGCTGACACGACGAGAGCGCGCGGTGACAGCTCTTTTTGGCAGAGTGCATGTAAATCGTTTTCTCAAAGGAAATTACTTCTCCGGGCTGAATGTTATTAATCTAAATTCTCCCTTAGTCAAATTGTTGCCCATAATAAATATGGAACAGGTTGCTACACTCCTCTCTGAGGGCATCCCAATCCAGCTGCAGGCTTCCTCTCCCATCTGAAACCTCTTGAGGAGCTGCTCTACAAGAACAACCTTCACCCAAGGATGGGGACCGTCCACCCTGACAGCACCCTGCACTTGAGAGCCCCACAATTTCATCACAAAGACATTTTCACGCTGACAGCATAGAGCGCTGCAGCAGCAGCAAAACTGTAAGCTGGAGCAAGCTGGGGCACATCAAGGCTGGGGAAGGCACAGGAGGGACATCCTTGACCTGCAACATGACATGATGGCCTTCCACAGCCAACCCCTTCCACGGCTGGTGCATCATTTGTGTCAGCTCTGGTACCGTTCAGGCACCAGAACTTCCAAGGTTTAAGAGTTTATACTGGATATAAACTACAGTGGATATAAACTGTCATCCTCCTCGTGCAAGTGAAAAACTCCAGAGATTAATAATAATAAAAAATAAATAATAATTAAAAAACCAAAACCCAAAACTTAAAACCCAGATCTAAAGCCAGTGTGAACTCTGCCAAAGACGCAGCTAGAAAACAGAAATTTCATCTTAAATTCTTGGAGGAATTATAAATTAAGGGGAATTTTATTTGCACAATATTCTTTTGTTTTATTGAGAACCAGCTTATTGCCAATAAAGATTTTCAGTAAAAATACTCATGGAATACCTGGGGTTTTTTCTCTCCCTTCCATAAAAAGCATGCAATCCCTTCTGCCTCAACATGAGCACCACACAGGGTGAGGGTGCAGACCTCTGGCACATGCTGAGGTACGGAGCTGATCGGAGCACTATAAATCCAGCGGTACAGAAAGCCCTTCTCCTCATTTGTTAGCCAGCCAAGTGTGAAAATGTTAATGAAGGCAGCTGTAATAAGCTACGGGAATTTCACAATTAAGATTTCGTTCACGTCCGACGGCCCCTGCTCACACGCAGCCCGTTGTGCATCAACCCTTCCACCTAATAGCAGCTGTAATTGCCGTGCGCCGTCCAGCCACCCTCACCCGGTGGCCCCGATGGGGGAAATTACTGTCATTCTATTAACTCCAACTTCTATTACATGCATTCCTAAAAGAAAATAAATGCAGAGAGATTTTAAGTGTCTCTACAGCTCTACATGAGTATTTTTTAAATACAGTAAGCTCACAAAGAGCACCGAAGTCAGGTGATACCACAGCACCATCTATTATAGAAAAAAAAAAAAAATCTGAATTGTACAGGTGGCCCACGAAGCCCTGACTCATGGGACGCTGGTGTCTTCCTGACATTCAGCAAGGGAAGCCTTTAAAGCTTGTCTGGGTGCTGAGCAGGCCGGGTGCCCCACCACGGGGGATAACGAGCTCCTGACGCAGAGCAGCGTGCCACAGAGGTCGAACCAGGGAGGCCAACTCTCCAATTGGAAATGCAGTGATTTTTCTTAAGTCTTCAGCTAGTCACCAAGATTATCTCAACCTCTTCCATTCCCCAGACATCCCAGACCAGTCGTTGGTCACCCAAAAGCAGCTGGCCTGTTTATCAGGGCTCACAGCAGCAGAGGTGCGTCTTCACAGGGCTGTGGGTGCAGGTTTAGTCTAACCGTGTCCTTCCCTTTCACGTACTTTAAATTTAGTGTAAATTAATGCATTTTGCAGAGCCATGGTGGCTGCTGCCAAGGTGCACCTTGACAAGCTTGGCAGCTGGGCAGCACTTACGGTCATGCCAAGCTTTGGGTTGGATACGCAACTTGAACACAAATTCTCTACCCAGCGCAGCCCAGGTGAGCAGCGTCCGCCCTGGCGAAGGCACCTCTGGGACCCTGGGCACTGGAGGCTTGCTGTTGCCAAAGGAGGCAGGAGAGCAACAGCAGCACCAAGCCATGGCTGCCATGACAGGACAGCGCTCAGCACCAGTGCTGGAGGCTGAAGGTATGAGGAAAATGTTGTGCAGCTGGAGGCACCAGCAAGAGACGCTTCCACCCTTGGAGCAGGAGGCTTGAAACACCTCAGGCTCCTGCAGGAGCTCCCCAGAGTTACCCTGTGGCATTCTGCTGCCCTTTTTTCCATCTCATTTTTGCACAATGCCTTTTCCCATGAAGCCTGATCACTGTTGAGGTGTTGCTGGTTCTCAAATGCATTGTTCTCCAGTCATGAGCACCACGAAGGAGCAGGCAGGAGCTGCCGGAGGCTGCCACAGGACGAGGATGCCGCACCAGCACAAGTCGGCAGCGGACGGTAGAGGACCAGCCACAGCAGCAACCTGGCAGCAGCAGCCCCCGACAGAAGATGTGCATCCCTCTCAGCAGAGAGGTGAGGGAAAGAGAACGCACGATAAAACGAAGGCATGCTCACAAAAAAATTACTTCCCTACCACAGCCGTGTGATTTTTAATTTTCCTCTAATTTCAGGACTGCAGCACTGATATAAAAATCCCTATAAGTGTTTTAGGGAGATGGTAATGGTCCTATACTAAAATAATTCAACCAACACTATAATTTTAGTACCACTATCAAAATGAAATAATGACTGTTTACTATGTTACACCTTTCAAATGACCTTCATTTGAATACAAATTGTAGCTCAAAACTCTAAAAGCTGCTCCATTTCAGGAGGCAGCAAATCGAGGATGTTTGCCCGGGGTTGACTCTGCCAGCAGACTCCACACAGGCTAAATGGTTTTCAGGGGTTTTTCTTCGCTTCTGAAGCTGCCAGACACTTGCTTAAAAGACCCACGTGGACCTGACTGCGAGCCCAAGCGCAGCAGAGTGACAATCCTTTCCTCTGCTCCAAGCACAAGAAGAATAGCACCCTGCTTTATCTGGAAATACTCGTCATCAATGGCGAGACCCGTTTGCTTGTGTCTCCCTTGCTTGGATGATGGACAAGAATCTGTTAATAACCAAGCACCTGGTCTGAGAGGGGATGGCAAATGGATCCGATCTCAACCTGTGCCAACACCTAATTTTATTTCATTTTTGTAAGGTTCAGCTCTTGTACTGGTTCCAGAAACCCCACACAGCCACCTCTTCCCAGAGGAGCCAGCCAGTGCCAGGGAAACCCTCAGCATGGACCCAGATGGCCACAGAGGGCTGTGCAGGGAACAGGGTTCCCCAACACCCAGGTTTGTGCAGGTCTCACAGCTCAGCCCCCGCAGCACAAGCTGGGTTGGCCACTAGCACAGTTTTGCAGCAGAAATTTCACTACAGAAGTTCCCCGATATTTACTTATCCACCTGGGAACACCAGCCAAGCATCAGCTATTGCTCTCTAATAATGAATTTTTGTCCTTTCATCAACATCAGTCAGAACAAGCTCTGAAAAAAATTCCCATTTGGTGCCAGGAATATAAAAGAAAAACACTGACATGACCAGCAATAAGCAAACCCAAGCGCCTTGCTACAAAGGGGCACAAACTGCCAGCACCCAATTCTCAGCCCTTCAAAGATCATTCCTAAGCGTGGAAAAAAAGTACTATTAAAAAAAAAATGAAGTTACTCTGTAAGTGGACAGAAGTTGCTCTACAAACTCCCCTCATGCAGAAACACTGACAGGCAACAATCCCGAGAGGACTCTCCATCCTCCGCAGCTCAGGGACGCTCACCTTTCCTTCCTCTCCCCAGTTCCCAAATGAGAAAAAACAACCAAAGAAACAAACAAAACCCCCAATTTAAAAAGATGCGTTGAGCTTTGAGGCTGAGCAGATGCAGAGCCTTTGGTGCTGTTCCCAACGCGAGTGCCAGAAAGGGAAAATCCCCAGGCTCTGAAACCAGGGAGTATCTGTAAACACCCCCACTCCAACACACCCACGTGTAATTACTCACAGTGTGCGAGAAGGAAGAAGAAAAACCCGCTTTTTTTGTTTTTAATTCTTTGTGCAGAAAAGCTCTTGCAAGAGAAGCCCTGGCCACCTGACGTTTCCAGGGGCGAAGGGCAGCATGCGGTCACAGCAGCAGGGAGGGCAGGACCCTGAGCAAAGGGAGCAGTCTGTTTGGAAGCAACCCCATTTTGAGGTGGAAAAAGGAGAAATCCCTTCTGTGAAGGGTGACCTCCTCCTGTGCACAGAGCCCCCTTCCTCAGAGCGTGCAGCCCTTTTTTGGAGCAGCCTTCCCTAGGCGAGAGCAAAGCCAGCGACTGATGCTCCAGCCGCAGATCCTGAACCAACGCCAGTATCCTTCATGGTGACATTGTGGAGAAACAAACGGGGTTTAAACACTAGGTGTTGTATAAAACATCTGAAAACAAGACAAATTAGTCATTAAAAATTAATTTTGGAAAATTACAGTCTTGTTAATAGATGCCGTTATGGTTTTGCATGTTCCTTTTCAGGCAGGAGGGACGACGGGGATTTAAAACACATCTTACTGTATTTCATCAAAAACTGAAGAGATAGAGACGGATGCCTTTGGAAGCCAGCGCTCCCGCACTGCTCAAACCCACAACGCGAGTCCATTTGCATTTGCAATTTGCACTCGCAAGGCAGAAAAGCCATTGTCTTGAGTGATTCTCCCATCTTCTCACAAGCTGCCTCCCTGTCCCTCCGGCTCATGGCATTGCAGCACGGTCTGACATCACTCCCCATCACGCGTCGGGATTTCTGGGGAGTTAGGGTCTGGCACCGCAGGGTCCCCACACCAGCTCTTCCCAGCTCTGCTCCACTGGGAGCTCTCAGCCTGTCTCCCAACATGGCATGACAGAGGCGAGGGAAATTCATTGCTGCTGCCTAAACACCATCACCAGGCAACAGCTGGAAAAGTTCCCCCAGACTCCACGACACCCTGGAAGCAATTTGCACACTGGACAGCAAGAGGCAGTGCCCACTCCCCAGGAGAGGGGGAGGTGCCTTCTCGCCTAACGAGAGACAGGATCCCCACTGCAAGGCAAGAAACCTATAAAGATATGGGGGAACACGGAGCAAGCCCATGCCTTGTGTGCAGCCAGGCAGGGACCACTTGTCCCAACAGCATCTGCCCATTGTGCTCACGTCCCCCACTCTGCAGACGACGGGACTGGATCCATCCCCACACACCACATCCCATTCAGTGAGGGCAGAGAAAGTGAGCTGGTGCTGGACGATGCGACCAGGGGAAGGCGAGCGCCTGCAGCCTTGGACCAAAATCCCCCACCACAAAACCTCCTGTGCGATGCTCCGACGTTATTTTCACGCTCTCAACAGTGAAGACTATGCCAAAATACTCAAGGTCAAGAGACCAGCATGGTTCGAGGCAATCTGCGCCTCTTAAAACAGTGACAAATATGTTATTTAATTTTAATGAGCTTTTTTGCATCTCCAATCTAATTACGGCATTATCAAGTACTGCTCCGAACTGCAGGTGGCTTCTCATTACTCGGGGTAAGGCTGTCACAGGCATTTTTCATGAATACTAAAACCTGCTTCATTGCACGGCTCGCTCTGACACCCCCAGCCCTGCTTGGGACTCACAGGACAGCAATGCTCCCCCCACCCAGCCCCCAAACTCTGACGAAGTGGGAGCATTAACCCCACAAGATTTGAAGAATTCTTAAAACCCTCTTGGTTTTCAGCCATTTGCTCCACGTTGGAATTCTGGGTTTATTGGGGTTAATGGAGAGCAGCGCCCACCCAGCACAGCCCCACGCAGCTGCCTGGCTCCTCCCGACAAAACCCCGGGGGAAGCCTCTGTGCCCACCAAAAAAGTATATGTTTTTGTACAGAACATGCTTCTGACAGGTGAAATCTCCCCGAAAAGCAAACGTCACCCTGTTGCACACACAAAAGCGAGGAACCCCATGAAAGAGCATTTAAGAAAACTCCTCTCTTCCAGCTCACTTCTAGTTTTTCTTTCAACTTAATATTTTTAAAGGCCATTATTAAAAGCTGAGAAGGTGCTCCAATGTCAAAAGTATTTTGGCAACTTCAAAATACTTCCCTTTTCCTTAAAAAGTTTGTGAAAAAAAATCACACTTTTCTGATGGTTTCCAGCAAATTCCTTTAACTGCCTCTACCCATCAGACACTGTTTCCTCCACGTGCTGCAAAGCTGATGGGAGTTCACATCCAAAAAGCTCCTACCTAGACTTCTCTTTAGAGGCCACCAAGAATCAGATGCTTTAATTCTCCCAAGAAACCTCTTCCCCTGAGTGGTTTGGTGAACACAGGCAAGTGAAACCAAAGCCCTGAGAGCAACTTCTTCTTTTCTAAAGGCACAGAGGACACCAATCCTCAGGGAGCCCCCATCCCCAGCCCTCAGAAGCCAGGAGCAGCCCCCAGTCCGGCCAAGCCCCAAGGAGGCAAAGACAAGGAGAAGGAAAATGGAAGATGGGAGGATCCCTTCCCAAGGCTCCCTTTCAAACACATCCCTCTGATTAAAACCTGGATTTGGTGGTGGTTTTTGGAAGGTCTTTGGGGACAGCACTATGGGCCACAGACAGAAGCAGAAAACCACACACCCACCTGTGTACACGACGCATTCCTACGGTCCCAGTAAAACAGCAGTTTCTACCTGGGCAGCTTCCAGGCACGACAGTGCCGTTACCACAGAGCACAGCACCGATCCCTGCGCGTGGGCACTCCTGACACGGGCACCCACAGCAAGCAGCAGCCTCCAGCAGAACCCACAGCCCCAACACCAGCCAGCGACACACAGCCCAGCTCGCCCTCTGAATTGCCTTTTTCTCAGTCCCAAACCAGCCACAGCCAGAGGCAGCCTGCAGGCCTGCCAGAGCAGGAGCACTCACCAGCATCCAGGGAGCCACAGGGTAACGGCGGGGAGACAAGGGGTGCCCAGCACCACCAGCTCTGCACCACAGGGACACTGGCAAAATGAGCTCCAGCCTGGGCAGGTGCTGGGCTTGTCCCAGTTCCCCCAGCAGCCTCATCACCTCCCATTGACAGCAGCTGGCAGAGGCCTCAGCATCACAGGTGCCAGAGATCAGCTGGGCAGCAGCACCTGGGCCACCTCCCAGGCAGAGGCCGAGCAGCCCTGCCTAGAGTCCAGGTGTACACACATACACGCGCGCACACACGTATATATTGCTTTGCACACACGGCAGGCGCTGAAGCCCCCCGGCGCCTGCGCACCTTCGCGTTGCAACAAAGAAAGTTGACACTGGAAGAAGCGTTGTTAGGAGCCGAGACTCCTCAGTGCCACTGCTGCAGCAACACAGGTTTTGTCTCCCCTGACCTTGCTGCAAACCGCAGTCGCCTCTGAGACACGTCTCCCCTCGCCAACTGTGGCCAATTACAGCCACGTGGACGTTTAATTATCTGTGCCAGGGCACTGCGATGGGCGCTGCTGCCAGTGCCCACCGCGCGGGGTGCCGGTGAGGTACAGGCAAGGACACCCAGCCAGCGCCCTGCGCAACGTCTCAGGAAATTGTTCATTGGGCTCAGAGCTTCCCGATGGAGCGGGAAAGGGCCGGGAAGTCCAGTGGATGAGGAAGAGAGTGTAACGCAAATCTGCTTTTGCTCAGCTGCGCCTTGGAGGAGCTCCCTGCTCCCCCCGGCCCATCCACCCGGGGAGCGCGGGCGCTTCTCCAGATAAGCACATTGACTTTAAAATAAAGAGTGTGCCAACAGCTGCAGCACCGAGACCAGAGCAGGCAGAGATGTGGCGCTGAATGATAATTAAATACATTTTCATCATCTGTCATTTTTTACTGCAGGTGCCGGTGTAATAAATCCGAGCTTGACTCTTTTGTCAGCTGGCAGCGAACACATTTTAACGCCAAATCCCGGGGGATGAATTCAGAGTCGCTTGGCCTTGCAGGGGGGGAGGAGCTGCCTCTAACACACCAAGCGGGTAACTTATACCTGATTGCTTTCATAATACTTCTATTATTTTGGTGATACATGTGTCTGGTGCAGTGTTCCAATCCGCTCCGAGGGGACACGGCGAATGCAACCTCCTCCACTGATGGTCCCCACCGCTCTGCAACCCTCCCAGTGCGGCACCAGCACCGCCCTCCTAGAGCCTCTGCGCTTTCCCAGCACCGAAACCCATCAGGGATGTTGGGACTTTGGTCAAAGAGGAAGCAAAGTCAAGCAAAAAAAGGCAAACAGACAGAATGTGCAAATTAATTTACTTAGAATAACTGCAACTCAGAAAATGAAACATTTGAGTTAAAATGCTGTAAATCCAACTTGTAAATCCAGCACACGGTGAAGGAGCAGCTCCATTTCCCTGTGGATGGATGCAAACTGCTGAGAGTTCAGGATAACAAAATCATGTATTTGTGTCCATGCAGAGGGATGTGGGAAATGAAACCAGCCCAGATGCTCCAGCTCCTCAGAGGCCACAGTCACCCCAACAGGCTATTTGCTATTTTGAGGTTCTTTTTTCAGAGCACTGAAACTTTACTTGCAACAAGTCAAGGCCTCGGTGGTCCTTCTGCTGGAGCCCATCGCTGAAGAAATGAGGGTTTTCTTTCTTCCATTATTGACAGAAACACTGCAGACAACTTGCTAGGTGAACTCCACTGGGACAAAATGCCTGGTTTATTGTTTTCCCACCCCTTCTCCCAGACTCGGCCAGGACTTACAACAGATATTAAAAACTAGGCAACTCATTCACATCCCTTTGACAGCAGCACAGGGATCCTGGGCTGGGCACAGGGGCAGCTGTGGAACCCCTGGGACAGCAGCATCTGCAGTGAGTCCATCCACGGGAGAGGAGATGTTAACACCGAAATGCGGATGCCGCAGAGACCACAACCCCCTGCAAACCCTGCATGAGGCAGGAAAAAGCTTCCGTTTACCCCAGGAAAAACAGCGCAGTAACATATGACATATTCCAATGAAATAAAGTCAAATCTCACAGTCTCTTGTGCAGCAACTCGCTAGAAATGTCAAAATATTCCAAATGAAGCATTTAATGGCAATATTCACCCACAAGAAGTAAACTTTTGTTTTGAAGCAGATTTATTTTACCAAAAGCTTTCTTCTCTTTGGCTTCCACACACAGTCCAGCTGATGCACAAACCAGGTACAAGTCTGGGTGCCAGGTGATGCTCCTGCCTCCAAGCTCACCCCTGTCCCCGGTAAGGATTGCCAGCCCGACTGCCAGCCTGGGGCCATCCACGAGGAGCTCAGGCTGGGAGAGCACAGAGCATGAGGGGAGAAGCCAAAACACTGGTGGAAAAGCATCCTCTTGCTTTGCACCAGCGAGGGCAGGGCAACTCGTCATGCCAATGACAGGGCCTTGCCAGATGCACCCTGCTATTTATAACAGCAGCACTTACATAATTAGAGCCTGACAACTTACACGGTGAGCCTGAAAAATAGAGCACTTTATTTATCCATATAAACCCATAGTAATGGAGTTATCTTTAAAATTACAGAAACTGTGTTTATGGAGTATCCATAGGTGTCTCTCTGAGCCCAGCTGCTCCCTCCCAACGTCTCCCTCCCGACAGCACGGACTGGTCAGGAACACACAGGTAAAAGCTTCCACAGCACTCTCAGTCCTCCAGGAATTACCGTGCTTTCAGCCTGGAAAAATCCCAAATTTCATTTGAGACAGATAACACATCTGAAGGGAAAAGAACTGCTGGGCCTGCCCCCCCCCAGCAGGCACAAGCAGCTGCTTCTGCACCTAAGACTGTTTCTATCCATATTTACCCTGTGCTTTGCCCCTTGATGAATGTGGAATTTGTCCTTTTCAAAAAAAAAAAAAAAAAAAAGGCCTTTAAAAAAAAAAAAATTAATTTAAGCATAAAATAAATAAACCAAGTGGCTACAGAAGAGTGGAAACCCCCCCCCCTTTCTGTTCTAAGAACCAAATCCAATGCCAGCCTGCTTTTCTGCTTCCTTTAGCAAGGGCACTTCTCATTTACTAGAACAGCAACAACTACAATGCCAATCAGAACACGTATAGAATGCGCAAACATAAACCTCCAGAAAAAGCTGGGATTAAACTTCCAGGCACTAATCACAAAGATTTAACTTACAGACCCTTCCCTGTTCCCCAGAGTGGGAAACTGCCCTGAGACAACGTTCTCACCACTCTCCCCATCACATTCCTACAAAGCCATCACCTATCAAACAGCTCACAGACAACTACTGTCTTTTTCTGACACGAGCATCATGGCACCAGCTCCATCTTCGGGTAGGTGAGCACCAGGGGTTTCCACACAGGAACCACCATCCACACCCCAGCTCTCAGAGAGGCAAACCAGCCTCTTTTTGCCTCTTCAAAGCTAAGCCCCCAGCCTTCTGCTTCTTCCCACTCCAGCTTCCTCCCACTCCAGCCACACAGCCCATCCCACCCAGACAATGCCACTGCCAAAAGTTCCGGCCCGGGGTGCACGATTCCCCCCAGGACCATGCCGCCGCTCCAAACATCTCTCGCATGACCGACAGGTTTACAGGAAGGCACATTTTCATTTCATTATAAACCTTCCCATGGATTAAAGATTTGGATGCCACAGCAAAGCAAGTTAAACATTTACTTTCTATTAAAACATCTAAATGAGAAGATTAAAACCTGTTTTACATTTAACAGAAAGGCAAAGTCAAATCAGCAGAGGAGCAGCTTAGCAGGTACTTAAAGCCAAGGGTTCTGATGCTGAGAGGTAATCAATTTAAGGAGGGAGGGATTTCTTAAAACTACGCAGAAAGAAGGAAAAAAGTGCACGTACATTTGAAAAACCCTTTCCATTATCTCTCCCAAAGTACGCCGCCTCCCCGAGTCGTTCTCTGCCAAGGCTAATGGGCTTGCTGCAGCAGACAGCTCTTGCCCCAGATTTCCCTGTAAAATATTTTCACAGCTTATTAGTCTATTTAGCACATTGTGTGCTTAAGCTCTTTTGTTTATTTTTCATTTGAGATGGCAGGAGGAGAAGATCCTATAGAATGCGTAAGGGTGTTACTGACTGTGTTTGAAGTAACAGCAGTTAGAGGTCACAGAGGTGACGCACATGACACACTTGATTGGCTTAAGAACTTATGCTCTAATTTCCTAACATCCAAGTAGTCAGACTCTGCTTGGTAACCGAAACCCACCAGCACTGTGGCTGGTCACCGCTAGGCCAGAATTCCTCCGGGAATCAGAAAGTCTCACTTTGCAAAGCCAAAATCTGAGTCTGTTTGCAATAACCTGCGGCCAGTTTAACACGCATGTGGATACGAGGATAGCTCGAGTTCATCAGGCTGCTGGCGAGGCAAAGCTCCAACGCTGCTGCCAGGCACCGTCCTCCCACTGTGTTTATTAGGTCAGCTTCACGATGATCCACCCCGTCAAAAGATTGAGGTGATGTGATTTAAGATGAGTGCCAAACATGCAGGGCAACATGAAGCATCCTCTCTGCTGAGCAGCCTCCATCCAACACCTGACAGCTAAAACCTGGCACAGAACAAGCACATGCAGCGATGCCAACGCAGCCAGCAGTGAACCCCCTCGGGACTCGCGCGGATCCCCGTCGCCAAGTTTAAGAGTGATGGAGTCTCGTTTACTGGCTAACGGATTTTAGAAAACACACAATAACACAGCTCTACCAGTTTATCTCGTTGCCATTAAAAGAATCAGAGCCCCCATATTCTGTGGAACAATTAGATTTAATCTCCCGCACGTTTCAGAGGTCATCCCAAAGAGAAGTCTCTACGTGAGATAGAGTTCTCAGTTTAGAAAGTTTATTTTAGAGTGAACGGCAGCAGAAGGAAACAGGGTCGGGGGCAGAGGGGAAGCGCGAGGTTAGATCCACCCAGCAGCAACCCCGGGGTGGGGGGTTCGTTTAAATGGGCATCCTCAATTTCTGTGAAGCAGCCACCCAGATGAAGAAAGCAGCGTGTGGGAAATGCTACCTACCTGGCCTTCTCAAATAAAAGTATTTTGGCACGGGTACGTACCATACAAAAGGAATATTCTCTAAAGTATTTGAAAGAAAAGTTTTACAGCTAAGCACTAAAAAGAGCTTTCTTTGTTATTTTTCATTAGCCTTTCTGATCACGCTGAACAAAACGCTCTAATTTACAAAGTACTTTAGGACAGAACTTGGAGGTCCTACCTGAAACCGCATGGATTTTGCAGCTTATGCAGATTAAATATTCTACGTACACACGGGTCAGTAGATGAGTGGCTCCAGGGCTCGCTGGCAAGAAGCATGCGGCCCGTTGGCCACGGATGACACCGTCATGAAGGGTTCAGCACCCGCCATAAGCAGGAGCTGTGGGAACAGATCTGGGCTGCTTCGCTGGCTACCGCTCGCCCGACCCCACAGCGCCCAAGCATGTCAGCTTCTGGAAGTCATCACGGACAGCCCCGACACTGTCCCCCAGCACGGGCAGTGAGGGTGCTGCCAGCAGCCTCTCCCCACATCCCTCCCAGGGGACGATCCACACGCTGCCCTTGCCGCAACAACACAGCTTTGGCTTCCCTCGAATCGCCGTTTCCTCAAAACTCAGATCTTCCCTGCAAAATCTGCACATTAAATGCCTTCACAGCACCCTCCTGTGGGGATTCCGCGTCCGTACAGAGACGGGGGCAGCTAGAAATGGGGCATGCGGAGGAAATCCTCCTCCTCTCTGGCGAGGTCAGTGGGGACCGACGCAACAGCTGCTGTTGCCTTTGCTCCACGCACACCAGGACAGCCTCTGGCACAAGCCACGTCCCCACTGCTCAGCAGGGCTGGGGTCACAGGGTGACACTGAATGCAGCCCAGTGTGGGGACAGGGAATATGGGAGCCACGGCCAGCAGGGCTCCTCCGCTCAGCATGCACAGCATGGCACCATCCGCCGTGTTTGTCTGTAACTTACCAACTCACGAAGCCAAGTAATGACCGAGTTAGAAAAATACACAAATTAAACAGCAGTTCAAGCAGATTTTCCTGTAGTAACCACTGACGAAACATCACCTCGACTATTTCACTGGGGTTTGCAATTGCTGCCCAAACGGGGCACGTTAATGTTTAGAAACCTGCCCTCAAAACTAGAGGAATCTCCATTTAGCAGAACACTTTAACACTTTTCACGGTGATGCTACATTTTAATTCAGATACTTGAAAGCATTTTTACCATAAGCCACAGTGGCTTTATGTAACACTTGGCCATCCTGATGAAAAACAGGGAGTTCACTGATTTCTAAGAGGAGGAAGCCTTGAGAGTTTATAATTATTACATTACTAAACATTTACATAAATAGAAAAAAAAAAGTTCAAACATTACCTACACTATTGATTTACTGCAGAGTGGTACCAAGATAAACATCCCACAGACATCATGCATCTTCCCACTTTTTGCAAGAACACTGTAAAATCAGAGTTGAGTAAATCTCAAATCTGAATTACTGATTATCCTTTAGGTTACAGTCAATGGGCCTCACCATTGTGTGTGCAGAGTGCACACAGACCAACACGTGCAATGTGCAAGAACAACTTTCATCTGGCACTACTGGCTTCAAAGCATCTCACACCAAATTAATTAATATTAACAGATGATGTTTCTATAGGAGCAAACCAAGTTTTTTGCTGCCCAAATCAAGAGGATTTTTTTAAACAACCTAACATGAATATTAGGTGAAGAGCACAGATACACCTATGACAACTGCCTGGTATTTTTCATGGTTTAAAGTGAGGGAAGAGCGATTGCAGGAGGGACAATATTCCCTTGTACTTTTTCCTCCACTTAACAAGGCAAGCTCTTGCCATATGCTCATTGCTTGGAAAAGATGGTTTTCACTCGTCTGACATCACGCGTTGCTACCTATCACTGAGCACTGGACACAGGATTCTGCCACCAAAGAAACAGGTCATTTATGAAGTCAAGAGCAGAACCAGAAGAGCATGCCATGCCTGTTGGCTGTGGCAGGCCAGAGTCAGATGCTGGAGGGCTCTAGGAGCAATGAGCTGCTTGCCCAGCACCAGCAGCTCTGGTCACAAGGTGCGCAAAGGGAAAAAAGCAGCACAAAGTGTGGGAGCAGGTAAGTGGTGGGCAGGTGCTCAGCATGCTGCAGACCCTCTGGCTGGTCCTGGTGCAAAGCATACGCTCCAGGCTGAGCTGCAGCTCGTGTCAAGGTGACGTGCGCACATCTAGAGAGTGGTGAAGAAATACAAGTGTTTGGTGTATTTTCAGTTATGGTTCAAAAAGTTTTAAACCTAAAAGCCCTGGGAAAAAAAACTGCTCTTGGAACCATTGTCTCCCTTAGCTACCCCCAAACAGAACAATCCAATAAGCTGCAAGAGATGGATTTTGCATTGCCAACAACTGAAATACTGCAACACCAATTTCAACACGTAGAATCAATCAGAAATAAAGTGTCACGAGATGAGCATCTAGTTTAGAAAACTCAAGTGCAAAACTGCAATTAAAAATTGCCTTTCCACTGCTGGAAAGACTTCTCATAGTGTTATACCGGGCAGTAACTAAACCCTCCTCTCAAAAGTTAAAAATTCCCTGCCATCATGAACCTACGAGAGAAGAAGAGCTGCTCAGCAAGTCACCTCGAGCTTGCTACTGAATTCTGAGATCTATGGCTGCTCTTCCAAGGCAGAGAAAGGCTGAGGCTGATGGCGAGAGGGTGTGTGGAGGCGAGGGCTGAAATCCATCCAGCAGAACCCAGAAAGACAGAGCGAGACGTGGCAGAACAGAGTGGGCAGAAACTGCAGCAAGACAAACCAAGAACAGAATTTTGTTGTTGTTGTTACTGTGGCATGAAATGTGCGTCCAGGGAAGGCTGGTACTGGGCAGGAGCCTCTCACCATTAACAGATGCAAGACATTACTCACTATAACTGCCATCAGAAACTACAGCACCATCCGGGCAGCAGCAGCACTTTCTGGATGAGAACATTCCATTTCTACCTTAAAGACTATCAGCTCTTCCTCCACTCCCCAGCCTTGCTCAGTGGCTAGCGGAGCTATTCCCAGCTACAATGAAAACGTGTCCTAAATAAATGGAGAAGAGAAAGGCAAATAAAACATGTGATAACAAAGTCCTGCAAGCTGTAGTCTTTTACAAGAGGGAAACAATCTCCACATCTGGAAGGACACATTTCCTGGCATCAAGGTCAAACCCTCCAAAGGAACTGAGGCCACGAGGTAGCACATGGACTGGCCCCAACGGGTGTCCCAAAGGGCACCACTCCCAACCTGCTTTCTCTTCTGCATCTCCAAGAGAAGCCAATGCCAAAGCACAAACCCGTGTTATCAATTTACACATGGCTCCAAGTCCTGCTAACTCAGGAGGCCCAAGACAGGAGGTTAATAGATTGACTGGGGTGAAAACGTGGCAGCGCTTTTCATTGTGAATTTACACTCAAGGGCTTCGACATCTTCCCCAGACTTCCAGGTCCCTCTCAAAGAATGGAGTAAGGCAAGTTGTGGTGTTTGTTGCATACATTCATCACAATAGGAACACCACCCAGATCGAGACTAGGTCCAAGTAATAATCACTGTAATTAGCACTTCATTCATATAATTACCAGCAGACCCCATAACATTTTACAATGGAAGTAATTACCCATATTTTACAGCTGAGGAAACAGATATTGAGTGCAGGTGAATAACTTAAAAAAACTCATCAGTAAATCTGTGGCACAGCCAGAGACTGCAATTATCCTTATTCCCAGCCAAGGCTCTCCCCAATAATCCAGGCTGAGTTCACTTCTGTCTTGTGGGAAGGAATCCAGAGAAAACAAACACAAACTGGAATTTCCAATGTCTAGAAGGGCTGAAAAGCAGACAAGCCAAACCTGAAGGAGAAATAAAAACACATTTTTATCACCAAACATTTTCTCACCCGAGCTCTGCAGCTAAGAGTGAAGGGAAGACAGAGGTCCCAGCTCCAGCACACACAGAAAGCCAAATGCAGGGTTTCCATTGCTATAGTTCTACTCCGTAAGCAGAGTCAAAGCAGAAGCACCAGCCTGAGCCGGGGAAGGCTGCCCGACGGCGCCAGCTTACCCCTCCAGCTATCAAAGACCTTAATGCATTTGAGAATTTAAAGACTAAAGCAACAGCAGTAATTAAATTATTGAAGGACTTTGCAAAACAATATCCACACAGAGCAGCAAGCGGGGTGAGAAGCTGGGAAATCCACCCCAGCCCCAGAGGAGGAGGAGGAGGAGGAGGAACTCCCCACGGAGGCAGCTGCGGGGCAGCAGTGGTCCCGCAGCTGGGAGCAGCTGCCCGCCTGCTGGAGCTGCACTCGGGCTGTCCTCCAAAAAGAGAAATGCTCCCCTCCCCTCCAAGCACCAGAGCAACAGGATTCTCACCTAGAAGCCGCCAGCCCTAAAACCAATCCGATGAGGACAGCTGCCCGTTAGCTAAGGTTCCTGTGCACAGACGGATCCTGTACGGAAATCTGCGTTTTCTTTCATACAGACTTTGGGGGTGGGGAGAAGTGAGTAAATCTCCCCTGTGTACACTTTTTCATCCTGCGTGTTTGGAGGAGTTTTATTATTAATAGAAAAGAAACAATGTTTGCTTGCGTTTGCTGATACATCTGTTTTTCCAAGTAGCCCAGACTGAAATGAGCGATTTGTCTGCTGCCGATGTATATTTTATTAAATGAAGAGCACATGCAGATGATAGATACACGAGTGTCTATTAGGCTGAATAAAGCAGATTAGGTTAATCCAACCCCAGCTGCATTACCTGAACTGCAAGACATGCAATGTTCTAAATCTAGCAAATGCGCCAAGGATTTCTCTGCAGCCGTTTAGCCATAGGTTAAGGTTAGCGTATAAAAGCACCCAGCAGAAGAAGACACCCCACACCCTTCAAATTTAAGACTCATTTCAGGAGTGGATGTTACCAGTATTCTGGCTTTGAATAACAAAAAAACCCTCGTAAGCAGGAACAAATCTCTCAACAAAGCATTCTCTTCATATTTAGAAAGACAAGTGTTTTGCTTTGCCAACATTGTGCAGCATTGGTGTAGTTCTTTCGTTAAGTGTTTGAAGAAAATACATATTTTAGTTCCTGTTCGGTAAAAAACAAGCTCAGGAAAATGAATAAAGTTCCATCATCTCTTGCCATAAACTGTTTGGACAGTTGTTGGGATCACCCCATAGCCCTGCAGCAGAGACAGGCTTTAATCTCAGGCTGATGCTGGTGCTACTGCTGTTAATGAAGCAGCTTTTCTTACAAATATTGACTGTTGTTTATACAGGGAACAGAGAACAATTCCTGTCCCCCTTTCTAAGCGCTCTACCTCCTCCATCCTCAGCAGCTCCAGCATCCTGGAAGCCCATGTGATAACTAAGCAGGGATAATCCATATTCATTACGCCAATTTCTGTGAATAACCATCTGCAGCTAACAGACCACTTGGAAAAATTGTTAAAAAGATTTTATGCATCATCCTGTGTCTCCAGAACGTCTGGGGAGCTACACCAAACTACCTCCATCGCTAAAAGCGCTTACCTTATGAAAAGACAGGATGGGCACTGCAAAATATCTCCTGAAAAAAAGAAATTCTAGCCATCTTTTAACCTCATGGGGGTTTATATTACTGACTGCAGTTCCCAACATTTTTTATTCCATTGGGGTTTTTTTTCCTCACTATTTGTTCTACCAAGAGGCAGCTGAAAGCCAGCCCTCTGTGCAGAGGAGGGAGATTCCCTTTGGTTTCCAGATGTCTAAATAAAGGTTTTTAAAAAATGTCTTTCCTAGAAAGTCAAGGCGTTCACATCTAACTGCTGCCGATGTAAAATGTGCATTACAAGGAGAAGAATAGTCTTCAAGGAGGTTTCTTGGGCAAAATAAGTGGGTTTTTTCCACCGATTTTTACAGACACTATTCTGAAGCCAAAGAAATAGCTTGAGATGACTCTGGAGGATCATACTTGCGAGGCTGACAGGCAGCATTAAAACCAGAGTAAAAGCCAATCCCATCTATCCAAAACACGCTTGATGTAGGAGCAGCAGCCTTGTGTACCAGAACTCTAGGCCTACAAAAATTATTACAGCTAAAATTTGGAACAGGAAAGGAAAAGGCAAAAGCCAACAGAACACTTCAAACACTGATGGAAGCTGTGGCTGTCATCTGGGCTCCGAACCACTGGGTCAGAGAAACACGTACAGCTACACCAAGAACACACTGGTCAGCGGAACGCTGAGAGTGCTGGGTTTGATTTGTTCACCAGGTTATTTTAATAGCTGACTGCAAACACAACAAAGGGCACTTTAAAAAGCAACATCTGGCTGTTTAAGGACAAAGACTGGAGCTGGAAGTACCATCTTCTCAAGCACAGATGCTGATTATAAACCGAAGATGCTTCCTGAGACAGGCTCTGGTGATGACAGCGCATCCCCCTGCTCAGGGGCAAACCTGCTGGGGCACAACCCTCGCAGGGCACTTGTGGGTAAATGAGGCAGCTGAGGCTCAGCCCAGGGGGCAGCAGCCCCCCAGCAAGCACTGCAGTAGGGCTGGCTCCAGCCTCTGTTTCTCCAGGAAAAGTACTGTCAGGAGGGATTTCAGGTGGGATTTGGGCTCCTCCAAAAGAGGCCAGACAGGGGCAGTGGCCAGGAGAGGTCAGTGGAGCTGGCCTCTAATATGTGAACAGCTCACTACAATTTTCATCTGTACTTCTAATGAACGATATAAAGTTTTACAAGCATCAACAAGGCTCAGCGAAGACCTAAATCCATTTCAGTGCTCATTTAGCAGCTTCATCTGTATGCAATTAAAACTTCAGCATTAAATGTTAGAGAATAGAATAATGAGACGCTTAAAAAATAATCTGTACTTCAGTGGGCCGTGCTCAATGGATTTCATAGGATCGTTTACAAGTTAAGACTAGAATCTGGCCAAAACCTGTCTTATACTCATTATCCTTTCAGTAGAAAAATGGAGAGAGCGAGCTAGTGAACTCTGGGGGCTCTACAATCCCCGTACACACAACGCTGGTTCTTGCAGCAATCTGTGTTTAAAGCACATCTCAAAGCACTGGTAACTTTCCTTTTGGCTTCAATGGTAATGTAAAAATAAAGGTAAATTGAGTTTCAATTGAGAATTTCATTTTGCTCTAAAGCCTAATTTTTTATTAAAAAAGCTATCAGTTTTAAGGTGATGGTTAGGAAAAGTTATCTTCAGGACAGGGAACAAATTTTTAACAAGAAAGCATATTTCTCGTTCATAAGAGTATCTTAAGTGCTCCCATGATTACATTGAGCTATCAAAGTGTGACAGGAGGGGACATGGTGGGGGATGGATAGAGATGGACACACCAGCATGTGTTTTACTGACCAAAAGAACTGCAGAGAAATGCAAATTAAAACCAAAGATGTACAGAAATATCAAAATAAATTAGATTAAGTAGTGGAAGAACACAGGTCAAAAAAAGTAATGTACTATACAAGAAACATACACACAGTTAAACTTAAAAAAAAAGCAAATCCAATGAAAATCACATACTTTATTTTTTAACAACTGAAATAATTTTTATTCAAGAAAAGCCAATATTACATATCCTCATAGAAATAAAAAAAGACATTTGGGGAGGTCAAAGAATGCTACAGTTTAAAACGATGAAATGTTACAGCTTGCACACCAAACTTAAAAATGAAACGAAATTAAAAAAATGAAATGGTTACCAAAGTAATGCAGGTCAAGGGATCAAAGGTGAAGGGTCACACATTATTAAAAAGAAATCCAAAAGGGCGTCTGCATCAAGATCTCTGCAAAACAAAGGAGCTTCAGTGAGTAAAACCAGTACCTCCCGCGGATCCCATCACAGCTCCCAACGCACACACAGCCCACGGCAGCACCCGCCGCCGCCCTGCTCCCACCGGCACCGCACGGCCCGGCACGGCCGCCCCTCCACGGCCACCACCACCCTGCGCACGCAGCTCCGGCCCGAGCTCCTGCGGATCGGCTTGGCTGGGCTTTGTTTAAACCTCCCTGTAGGGTGGCTTCTACCAGCCTTGCCTTCCATTGCCATACTGGTGCGCTGGTTTCTTACTAGACAAAAAGGTGCCTTCTGACCCAAAACATGCTATGATTCTACAAAAAAGGGCGCTTTCAGAGCCGGAGATAAGCCCAGGCTGGCTGCAGTGCCTGAGCCGCCCGGCACAGAGCTGCTGCCCGGCCACGGCACCGACTGCTCACCTTCGACAGGGCCTCGACCGCTCGGTGAGAGCGCCGGCGGCCGGCGATGCAGCTCGGGTCATCTGTTTGCAGGTAAGTACTACACGCGCCTTTCCAAGCATTTGCTTTACTCATTGTAACTGTGGAAATCTAGCAATTATCGACACGCGCGCACTCAACTCCTAGCATCGCAGCGCGCTGGTTTAATGCTACAATAAAAAAGTAATTCAAATGTGGTTACCAAGACAAAGGCCTCTCCCTCATGGAATTTCAATTACATAGAACCTATAAAAAAGCTTTGGTACCCACTTCCAAGCAAGATGCAGTCAATTATCTATGCTAAAGTTATGCAGAGAGTGTAATATTTACATCAGATAATATTAGGAGAAAGATGCCCACCAAGGGCATTACAGCCCATTCCACTTCAGCATCTCTCCCCCTGTCTGTGAAGCATCAAGTTTGGGGAGCCTTCCATCTGGACCAAAACAGCCTCATGCTTGAAGCCAAGAAACAAACCCACCCCACAAAACCATGTCCTTATAGGGCAAGGAAGCCACAAGTGACAGAAAATCATCACATCCAAGCTGAAGGATCTCTTCTCCCTGTACGTTTCTCCAGAAGACATACTGTGTCTCTCTGCATCACTCCTGCTCTACATGTATCGCAGTCAAGAACCTGCTGGAGAAAGCAGGAAGGTCTGGACTTTAACACCCCCTATCAGAAGCAGCGTCTCACAGGGTCTCCTGCTGAGTTACTGCCACATGCTGGAGTTAAAACTAAGTTCTTGCCATTATTTCCAGTATTTATCAATTCCAACTTTTCAGAACCAAACCAGAAAGTCTTTTTCTGCTGGTATTTCACCCGTGTGCTGAGGCTAGGGCTGCTTATCACCATCTACGCTGCAGACTTGTAAGACAATCTCATTTGGAGGAAAGCAATTTGGAAACCAAGCGACTTAGAAATAATTCAACAACAAAGACACAGATTCATAGTGACTCAGCAGCCAACAAAGGCTGGAAGGAATTAGCATGAATGGTATGACTAGGAAGACCCCACACCTCGGGAATTCCTCAAAGGTGAGTGATGGGCAGCAAACACATCACCCAAAGGCAGCTGCCTGTGCCAGGGGAGGACTGACAGAGCCACAGCCCGGGCGCCAGACTGAGGCCCCTCCCCACCTCTTTGGTAATGCACAATTTGCAGACAGATGAGTTCTAGGTAAGTCCAGGAACATTCCACCTGTGGGATGGAGTCTGAGCCCCAAAGCGCAACCTCTCACCAGCACTGTGAACTCCACTGTGCTGTCCACCAGCCAGCCAACACCCCCCTGCTCCTGCCTGTACGGCCATGTCCAAACAGCTGGGTAGAGCTGCTACTTCCACAGGAATGAACACAATGACCTTTTTTAATTTCTCCCCTATTGCAAGAGATTTCTCCCCGCTCCCCCTCTCCCCACAGGCACACTTTGTTCCCACCAAAGATCACTCTTGTTGCAGGAAAAAAAAAAAAAAAACAACCACAAACCTGGTTTCACTCTTAGTCCTTTTCCTTAAGTACTACCTCTACACAAAATTTTTTGCTTTTATTGGCACTAATTTTTCCTTCATATCTAGTTTTTCATCTAAATTCCCTGATTTTTCTCTTCAAAATGAAACAGACACACTTGGAAGTGGTGAGCACAAGACCGGGAAGACAGGATTTCAATCACTTACAAAATGTAATATCCTCAGTTTCCATTCATTTGACAAGTGAACCAATTCATTTCTGTTTATATGCCAGTCTGGCAGAGAGACACTTAAATTGACTTTGTAAATTGACTTTGTTGTAACGTTTTCCTTCTAAGATGCAGTACAAAGTACAACTTGCATAACAGACCAGTGAGTATTTTACTCAGTGCTGGGCAAGGCAGAGACCCAGTTACGTGATGCAGCGGCACCTACCACTGCTGCTGGTGTTCCTGTAGCTGAACAGCTAAATAATCATTCAATCAATGCACTCTGCTGGTGCTCTCATGGTTGCAGAAGGGTTTCTGTACACTGTTAACTCCCAGCTTCTCATTCCCCTACACCAGATTCCACCCTCTCTTTCAGTACTACTTTTCCTGGACCATTAAAGAGAACAAGGCCCAGCAGATGATGCAGGTCAGGAAAAGCACACCAGGCTAAGCAGCTGGAGAAGATAACATTCCACCTTATTCCGCTACATTCCTAAAGCAAGCTATGAGTTGGTTTTTTTGTGTGTGTGTGTTACATAGACAGTGGAGAATGGATTCAGAGACCAGAGCCTGGACACACAGCTGGTGCTGATGAACCGCAGCCACCTACACGGTGCACCTTCCACAGAGGAACCTGGAGGTGCCTGACATGGCGAGAGAAAACAAAGTCCCTTTCATCTGAAATAGCCTCTGAGGTTTGCTGGGGGGATTTGCCCTTGTACCCACAAACTGCTTCTCACCTGCTCGGTCACCCAGTGCAGCAGACAACCCAGCACCCCCATCGCCCCGACACGACAAACACTGGCAGCAGCAGCTCTACGTGCAGGAGCAGGGGGACTTTTGCCATGAAGCCTGTGTCCAAGGCATTGCCATGGGAGTGGTCAGACCAAACTGGACCAACACAGCTCCAAACTAATTGTTAAGACTTTCAAAACTTATAAAAACATTCAGAGGTTACTAGTGACAAAAAGCCAGTAAGTTAAATCATAGAATGGTTTGGGCTGGAAGGGACCTTTTAAAGATTGCCTCGTTCCACCCCTCTGCCACAGGCAGGGACACCTACCATTAGACCAGGCTGCTCAAAGCCCATCAAACACCTCAGCCCAAGTATCATCAGCATTTTATACTTTGTGTATAATATGCTGAAGCTATGAAGTAGTATTTTTTTTCTTTAGCTGTCATTAAGTGCAAAATAGTTAACTCATGCAATCAAATATGCTTGGAAAACAAAAAACAGGAGGGCAGTACACTACCCAAACCAAAGCACGTCCTCTGTTCCATGTATAGGATTGAGGCTGGTCCCAGGACTCTGACACATTAACTGCACAGAACTGCACCATCAGCCATTTTTAAACACTTATCACACAACCACAGCGTCAGTCCTAACTTCAACAAGAGGGAAGGGAAAACAGTTAGATTTTCCTCAGAGGAGGCCAAGGAATCTGAGAGCATGAACAGCATAGCAGGTACCACTGCTTTTGTTTAAAAGTGCCAGGAATGGTAACCTCTCAATTCTGCTAAATCACCGAGCCTGCTCATAACATTTACTAATTATGTAAACATGACTGAGAAATTGCAAAAGCAAAGCCAGTAGCAGATTTTCTGCTTTGTACATTAAGCAAAGCACAGAATTTCATTAATTTCCCAAATAAATACATAATGAAGTGCTTCTGTTAAAGAGAAATTTCTGTCTCATTCACTGATCAGCCTTAAATCATAATCCCACACGCAGCGAGAGAAGCCGCCCACACGTGCCAGACGGCATCCGTCAGGTGTACACACAGTTTACTCCTGACTCTGTTCCAGGCGGGTGTGAACATTATTTCCTTTTGATTTCACTTTCAGAGCTTCTTCTGCTCCTTTAAAGACAGTGGGGTTTTCTCACACTTCTGTTGTTGGCCAAGAGGATGGCCACGCTTTGGAAAGCACAGAACCATGGTCTGGCAGAGCAAGCACCCAACTAGCCAGCAGACCCACTCCGGCAGGACACGCCTTACCCAGCTTGCAGGGGAAACCACCACTGAAACAAAGCATGCGAATCAATACCAACATTCTGGATCTTACACGTGCTCTGGTTGTTCCAGCACCTAGCAAATATTCTGCCCTCATCTAGGAATTTTCTTTCATTGACAAAACCCTGCATTCACTTGTTTGAGCACAAACCTAAGGGCAACCCCACGTGCCAGACCAACAGTGGCAGGAGATGATAAGCAGGCAGCACACATGAGCCAGACAGCGGCCACCTCCCCGCTACTCCTCCAGCGGAGGAGCATTTTGTGGAACAGAAAGCAACAAAACTTCTCGTAACACCATTTGCAAATACCACTGTAATATTTTGCATTCCGTGATCACATGGGCAGCAGGCAATTAGTCAAAATTAAATATTCTCATTGCTCTTGAGAGATCACAGAGCCGATGCAGATCACAAGGACATTCCAGCTTTGTAAGCGCTCCGCAACCACAGAGCACTCACAACAGCCAGGCTCTGGCTTTGGGAAACTCTGCGCTCAAGCAAAACACATCTGAGTTAACTGGAGCTTGATAGAAACCATCAAACAGAACACATCGAGTAACTTCAGTCCTCAGGAAACTGTAGTGAGCACTGCTGCTTTCCCAGAGGGCTCTGCCATCTTGATGGTGTATCAGACAGAAGATGCTGACCCGGCCAGAAACCCCTTCTTCACTCTGACCGGGGGAATGATAAAAGCCCATCCCACAGGCTTGCCCAAGCCCAGGAATTTACACTACTTTGGTCAATAAGGTGCAATCTGGTAGAGTAGCCAAGTGTTACAACACACCGTATCGACCAGGGCAGCCTTCAAACAAAGAGGCGGTTTAAGTTTTCAGACACATAAATTAATTCTAAAAGGCACTACACTGCACTGCTCCATCTTTACCCAGAGTGGCCCTTTGCTGAAGGAGTCATGGCAGTAACTAGCGGCCTGACGCTGCTCTGCCAGGGGCCGAAGGGGAACCGGAGAAGCAAGGAGCAGACAACGCGTTTTCACCTACTCCTCACGAGCACTTCACAGCACAGTAGCCAGCCCAAACGCTCAAGACTTGCTTCCCAGAGCAGTCTGGGTCCCTTATATCCTTCAGGCAATTCTCCAAGATCTTCTCTGTGCTTTAGAGAAAAGATGAGAAATAACCTGATGTCGAGCGTAAGAGAACATTGCCGTTGCACAAGCAAAGGACGAATGCAAGACGACACTGGAGATGCCAGTGAGTACGTGGCTCAAGGCCCCCACTGCAACAGCACTGAAGAATTTCTTCCTATGCTAAATGCTCAAATAGAGTTTTGTCATTGCACTTACTCGCATCCTACCAAGCAATAGCCGGGCCTGAACTGTGTAGAGAGATGATGCTAATACTGGAAAATGGGCACTTCTGCCCTGCCCCTCCAGAGCAGGCTAAGCACACGAAGCAATTACTTTTTTTTTTTTTTTTTTTTTAAACACCCTGGAAATTCCAGGCTTTGCCCAACAATGAAAGTAAATATAGATTACCATCAGAAACAAAAGCCCTAGGTAGCATTTTACATTTCCAATGTTTAACTTTTCCTTCTTTCTCGTACTGTGTCATTAAGTGTTTACAAGGATGATTAATGACTGCAGCTGCCAACTCCGTTAATGAAAGGCATCTCTGCTTAATGCTGCAATCCCACTTTTGGCAGCACCATGCAGAGACAAGGTTACCCCAGCACCCTTGAGCCCCAGCACCCACACATTCTGCTCAGAGCACTGCGGCCTGGGAAGCTCCTACTTCCCAGTTAACCCAGGCCCTTGACAGAAAGCATCAGGATGCATTTCCTGCAGACAGTTTTTTTGCTGCCCAAAGTGATCAGCAATTAATGAGCCCACGATCTGTGTCACCTCTGTTAGGGGATGAGGTGCATGGGGAGCCCCAACAGCTGCCAGGTGCAGTGGGAGCTCAGCTGCAAACCCAGCAGGACCCACAGACACCCACTCAGCACAGCACTGCTTTGGGAGCGTCTGCCCCACTCCCCAGGAAGGGACCCGAGCCACGGTACTCTCGAAACTCACGCGGCACCACGCTACAGGAGGTCTTCTCCCCATCCGCTCACTGAGCCCAACGCAGACCTGCGCTACACAAACGCTGAAAAGAATGACAACTGAAACCCCACGAGCCAGGAACTCCCTCACACGCACAGAGCGTTGCGGAATTTTCTGGCAATTAACTGATTTGTCCTAATGTGGGAAATCATATGAAAATCCCCTTTCTATCCTCCCCCAGAGCAAGAGAAATAAGCACACACACACTTCCACGGGCATCTTAAAAAATGTAAATCTGTAATTAAATTGCTTGACTAAACTTATGATTTTGTATCTCTGGTTAAAAAAAAAAAAAATTAAAGAGAAGGAAAACTTCCTTCACTACGAAATATAAAACCACTATAAAGTTGATTTAAGACAAGATGACATCTTGATATGGAAATATATTTCCATCAAACATTTCAGTTTAAACTGCATAATCTGATGGAAACCAAACATCTCAATAACACATTCCAAGCATTTTTAAATGCTCCAATTCTCGTGCTGCTCGTAGCATTATTTTACTAAGTGTAAAGTCAACCACAGCCTACTCAGCTCTCGAAGGATATTGTTCCTCCATCCCAATTACCCAACCCAGAGCAACATACGACCATTACCCCAATTTGCAGAAAAAAAAGCACTCAGAAAAAGTTATTTGCACATTGCTACGGTGACTGGTAGAGGAAAGAACAAAGCTCAGCTGCTCCCTGACCTTTGTGTTCAGCACAACGGTGTCACATCTGCAGATGCAAGATGACCACCGGCCGGCCAAGCTGACACGCTGGCACACAGCGTGCGCCCAACACTGCCAACCAGCCTCAGCAGCTGGAAACTCCATGGCACTTGATTTCAGGGACCTGCAGAGGCACAAGGACCACACTTAAGGTTCCTTGAAACAGCCCCATACAAAAGGGCAGACAAAGCAATGCCTAGGGGTTTCCGAAAGCAGCTGGGTTGTAGCCAGGTTAGGAGGGCAGGCACCGTCCGCCCCTCGGAACGCATCCCACAGCACAGCCCGCGCTGTGCCCCACACCCGCTCCCACCACGCTCGCACTCTAGACAAGTCTGTGGTGAGACCAGACACCCCTGACTTTGTCTGAACACATACGAGTCCGAGGGAGGACAGCAACGTCACAGACACGTTCAGATCTCCAAGTTACAGCATACATTTTATTTTTTTTATTTGTTTTATACCTTTTACTAAGCCTCCCTGTGGGTGAGACACCACACGAACAGTGCCAGGGATTCTGAAATTAACACGAAGATTCCACAATTACCACATAAAATAGATCATTTTCTTCTGCAATTTACAACTCGTGCCTTCACCAGTGGACAGAATACCTCTGTACTGGTATGAATTCCCTCAGGAATTACTCTGAAACGTAGCTCAACATTCACTTTTTCAGCTTCCACCTCTCTCTGGGCCTCCCACACCTTTTTTACCTCAACATCTTTCCAGGCCTCCCACATCTTTCATCATCTCTTTCTTGACCTCCCACAGCTTTTGGCCTCCACTCTCAGCCCCATATTCATACCTGGGTATCAGTCTAAAATCCACGCCAACCTGCGCCAAGGGGGCCGTCTCCAGCAGTGCACTGGTAAGGACAGCCCACGAAATACCTTCTCAGGAAAACGTGAAGCTTTACCTCTCTTCAGTAGCACTTGCACGCTATGAAAATTCATCAGAAAGCACTTCCTTCACTCTTAGTAAAAGCACGTTATGAAAAACTTCCATTTCTAGGAAAAAGACAAGTCGTGTTGAAATTACCTCTTGTCATTTTCACTGAATGGGAGTTTTTATATTCGGTATCAGCTCTATTAAATTTAATGAGGACTCAGTGCAGGATTCTTCACCTGGGATGGGATAATCCTGGTTATATGCACAAACTGGAGGACAAGAGGCTGGGGAGCAGCCCAGGAGAAAGAGCTCTGGGGGCTTGGGTTGACGGCAACTTGAACATGAGTCAACAGCGTGCCCTAGAAACCCAAAGGGCCGACCATGTCCTGGGGTGCATCAAGCACAGCATCACCAGCTGGTCAAGGGGGCCAATTGCCCCACTCTGCACTGGTGCAGCCCCAGCCCTGTGCACAGTTTTGGGCACCTCAATTCATGAAGCACATCAAACTATTAGAGTGTGGCCAGAGGACAGTGAGAAGACGGTGAAAGGTCTCAAGGGCAAGACTTGGGAGCAGCTGAGGTCACTTGGAAAATGCTGATGGGAAACTTCATTAATGAGCAGCAACCTCATTTCAGGCCACACCTTCCTCAGGGGGACAGTGGAAAGGCAGGTGCCGATCTCCTCTCTCCAGCGACCAGCAATAGGACACAAAGAAATGAAATGAAGCTGCATCACAGGAAGTTCAGACCAAACATTAAGAAAAGATTCTTCACCGAGAGGGTGGTCGGTCACTAGAACATGGTCCTCAGGGAAGTGGTCACAGCACCAAACCCGTCAGAGTTCAAGGCGCATTTGGACAACACTCTTAGTCATCTGTTTTGGTTTTAGGTAGTCCAGCGAGAAGCAGGGAGTTGGACTCAGTAACCTTTATGGGTCCTTTCCAACTTGAGACATTCTATGATTATTTTTCAATTATATCTTAAGAAAGCTTCAAGTTTCGTGACACCGAACAGAATTAAACTTCCAGGTTGGGAGTGAGGAGAGAAATAGAATTGGTAAGCTAAGCTCCCTCCTCCCCTGTAAGTAACAAATTTTTCAAGACTTTGTCTAGGCACAAGACTCTGCCATTTTTTATTCCCCCACCCCCCCAGCTAACGAGTCCAAAAAGTCTCTGGACACAAGAAAAGCTCTTCTTTTCAAATAACACAAAAGGGAAACTGCGACTACCACAGTGCACACGCTGGCAGAGACCGCACCAGTAATAACCCACATACGGAACCAGCTCCTTGTCCCCACTGCGTGGCAGCCACAGTAACAGATTTTGGAGGAGAGGGAGAAACACGAGTGTGACAAACCTGACATTCAACAGGGCAGAAGCAGGTTAGTTTGGGTTTTTTAATATGCCAGCTAATGGCATGTGATTATTAGTAAACAATCCATCTAGAATCAAGGCACGAGATAAACCTACATCAGCAATATGCTGGCAAGCACCAAACCCGTTCACACTCCCCCCCCCGCCCCGAATGCCGGCACGTCCTTCAGAAGGAACGTGATGCTCCCCAAGTTTTTCTTCTAGTCTGATACGCATCCCAAGCACTTACACCTCCCCTTTGCATCATGCTCAGGAACAATCAAGATTTTCAGCTATATGATTAACTTTGTTTGCCACACGTTGTACCCTGGGAGGTCGCGCACACCAGACATGGTTCAACAAGAAAAGCTGAAAGCCTGCGCATGTCAACATATACACACAGCTCTAACCTGGGGACAGCAGGAATACTACAGAGAGACCTAAAACCAACAGGCTGTTTCCAATAACAAGCAGCATCATTCTGTGGAGCGCTTTCTTCCTCAGCTTCATCAAAACACCACCTTTTAGAGCCACTGGCATCACCATTACTCCACACCCTGTCCACATTGGTATAAACACTGTCACAGGACAAACTGCAACCTACATTTTCTACAGTTTACATTTAAATTCAAATGACCCAAAAGCCAATGCCAGCAACTCCCCAAAAGACCCGATTAATTCTGTCACAGTACTTAGTATGATAAAAACAGAGACTTGACATATAACTTTCAGACAAAGTGGGGGGGAGTGAAGGACTCCGACTCTGAAATCAAACACACATGAAGTGATCCTTATTTGGCTCTGCATTCAGCCTGATGCTTGCAGCCGTTACAAGTACGGTTTTTAACATGTTGAGATGTTACAAATGATTGATTAGAGGGCCAAGAACAGTTTGCTTACAACAGGCAGATACTAACAGTCATTTCCTTAAGTTAATTTCTTCTATTATTAAATGATTTGCACAAATATGACAAAGGTAGCATAAGGCAGTGCTACCAAGAACTAAACCTACACTGTGGGTACCACTGTGTGCCTCCCGGCCTTGGTGCCCAGAAGGAATAAAGGCCGGGGACTGCAGACCTGACTGGATTGTTCTTTAGCTCTACCCCGGCCCACCAGACACCTCAATCTAAAACATTTCTGTTTCATTTCAAGAACCCAAGAACAATGTGTTAACAGGAGATATGCAAACTAGCAGATTCAGAATAACTGGTACCAAAACAGCTATCTAGTTTTAAACAGTGTTGACACGTCGACAAGTTGATACAAGACTTGACTCTGAAACAACACACAGGAGCAATTGGCACTACTGCTATAATAGTAACCAGCTTCCACATGTGCCTTCAAGTCTAGTTTAAAGCTAACTTTCAACATGTAATAGGATTTTATTATTTAAACAACAGGTTCCAGAGCCAGAAAATACATATTCTGTAACTTACATGGCATGCTCTCAAGAAATAATCCATGACCATCAAGTAAGCCGGTACGTTTAAGAATAAATAAGAGATGTAACTACCTCATTAGTGTTCCAGCGGTGCCTCTCTTTCGGTAAACTTGAACATTTTGGTAGACATTCAAGCAGCTTCTTCGGTAAAAAGATTTTTACATGACTGCCATTGCTGTTCCCATGATCATCTAGAAAGAAGAGGAGATATGTGATGTATACACAGGAGAGGTGGCTTCCACCAGGAGTCCCCAGCCACAGTGAGGCTTGGAAACCCCCCTCGGTTCCCTTGTCAAAGAGCAGGCAATTTGTCACTGCAAAGAAGTTGAAATTGCACCTTTATTTCAGAAATATAAACAGTTTAATTCCTTGTGGTTGCAAAGTTTGAGAAGCACTTTGATGGATTTGTGCACAAGGAGCCTGTGTGTGCTTACCTGTGCCTATTTTAGCTTATTATTTCCCTCAGTGACAAATTTTACAAGCAATAGCGACAAAACGTTATAGAAGCTGTGACCACAGCGGTATGACCTGCCAGGAAAGTCGTAAATGAAGTTCACACTTGACAGGATTTGCAAGTAAATAAGCACAGAGCCCCAGTACCTGCTATAATTTTGTCAAGCTGCAGCAGAAATGCAACTCAAGGTCTATTAGTTCATTTAAAACTAAAATGTGCCGTACTCGATTAAAAACAAGTTACTTTTCTTTCCATGGACAGCTCACAAAGTCAATGTAGCTCCTCAACATGAGAGTGAGGTAGAGGGATAGAAACCTTCCTACCTCAGCATACCTGGAGGTCTCAAAAGCAGAAACACTGAAGAATACAGAATTATTTCCTTTTTGTGTGGGGGGGTTTTGTTTGGTTGGTTTTGGGTTTTTGTTGTTTTGGGGGTTTTTTTGTTTGTTTTCCTAAAATGTAGAAGGTGCATTGATTCCCCTTAAAAAACAAAAAGAGACCCAAAAATCTCTGAAGTCGAATAGGAGCTCGCAGAAGTCCCAGAAGCATTAACTTGGTTATGTCTCCCTGCACCCCTCCACCACCACCTGAAGAATCAGAGCACCCGGAACCATGTCTATTTACGGACACAGTAAGTCACTGCAGAAAAGGGAACCAGAGCAGCAGGGTAAGACACCCCAGCTAGGGCACAGGGGCTTTACTGGTTTTCCTTCTCAAATCGACCACCTCTACCTTCTTCCACTATTCTCCCACTCCACGTGACAGATGCTGGGCAGTGGTATACTGGAAGTACAGGTGGTTTACCCTACAGAAGTAATTTATAGTCATTTCCCATTTGGAAGTGTACAGAAAAAAAGGATATTAACTTTTTTCTTTTACACATCTAATCATTTTACGCCATTAAACAGATGCCAGCATCACGATGAAACTCCTCCGCAATTACATACGAGACAGACCTCTCCTGTGACCTGCAGCAAAGCAGAGCGAGCCCGTCCCGCAATCACTGCGGAGAGCGGGCCAAGAGCGCACACCAGCAGCCAGACATCCCCGGTATTTTTAAAGCTTGATTATACTCTTGGATGTGTCAAGTTCAACAATATACATGCTGTTAAATCAACTACTCGTGCAAGCACAGCAGATGAGTTTACAAGATAAGCAGCGATGTGTATGATAAACGTGAGCTGCTCTGTAATTTATGAGTCCTGAGCACTCTGTGAGTTATTGGGACCTTTCCTGTACGGCTGCGTTAGAACCAGCGGGGCTGCCACTCCCATACGTCTTCCTGTGCGGACCAGCAGCCGGGTGGCTTTGATCTTTGCTGGACTGATAAAGAAATCATGAAGAAGCTTCTCTCAATCAGGTTTTCGTGTACCACTCCAGGGTTTCTAGCTTGACATTGAACATCTCAGGCCGTTACTCTACAGGGCTTTTTGGACACATCTTTTTCTTGGTCAGTGTTCTGCACGCGTCACCATCACCTTTGTGATTTCACACCACGATCTGCCAAAGCTTCACGAACACACGTCACAATACATGGGGTTATCCACAAAGACACCAGCTTGCCTGGGTTCAAGAAGGGAGCCAGGCAAGGCCTTGCTGCAACAGCAGCCCCCAACCATTTCCACCTGCACCTACAGCCCCACCTTCCAATTTAGCTGGTACCTACTTAACATTCCCTACATCAATTTTATACCGTTTTCATTTCTCATTCAAAATATTGCATTGCACTACATTCAATTCATTAAGGCAGCAAAGTATTTTACAGCACACATTATTGCTTTTATCAGCCAAACTACATCCCCAGTTACATCTCATCAGCTTATTTTCCATGGGCACATTTTAATTGACATTAATTGTATTACTTCCCCCTTACCTCCGTATCAGTCAAGTCCTCTATCATTCATTCCATTATTTTGCAAGGCTGGCAGACCTCTAATTATTCAGCTCATTTTATTAACTTTCTTCCACTGTCATCAATTATCAGTATTATTAATCCAGAAAGTGCCTATGGATAATAGATCCCTTAAAAATGTTTTGGTAGAAGTTATCAGAACTTGCTGACTCTAAATATTCCAACTCCTGTTGTGAGCATCTCACACCTTGGTGTTATTATGGCACTGGAAGGTCATTTTCATCACCCTCTAGTGCGATTCCACCTACATATGCGTCCCTTTTCTGTATTAAGTGACAACATTTTTTCATCCCAAAAAATCCCCAACATGAGGAGCAATTGCCACCTGTGTCGATCACACAGTCCCTTCATTAAGGGGTCCTCTAGCCGTGCAGTCAGAATGACACACAAGAACCACATTATGGAAAGTGAATCCTAAATTCAACCACCTCTAAAACAGGTTTAACCTTGGAAAAGTACAAAGTCGGCCAACCAGCTATGGGGATTAAGGACAAAAAAAGTGCTGTGCCCCAAACACGCCCACAGGCTCATTTTAAAACTTGCTTTTCTGCCCACTGGAATCATCCCTGACATATTCCCACACAGAGGAAGGTAAATCCATGAAGATAAATTGGGAAAGCCGAGCACAGAAGACGAGGATTGCTCTCCCAGCTGCACTACTGGTGCTGGCACTCAGTCACTCCTGGACCTCCACACCATGATTCAGCTTCCTTCACGAAGGGCTTGCTATCAGCAGGTCACTGAGCATCACACGGGATCCATCATCCTCACCTACAGACTGTCTACCAAGAGTTGACATTCCCTCAAAACAGCTATGGCTTTGCTACTTGCGATCCTCACAAATGACCCAACTCCTCCAATGAAAACAAATACAACTTCAGGGAGGTGGAGAAAAAAAAATATGGGGCTGTCCTTTGATTTGAATCAAATCTGTCATTTGTAGTCAACCTGACGTACTCGCTCCCCTACCATTGTCAGAGGAATATGAACCCACACTGCTCTGTGTCCCCGCCCAACTCTGAGCAGGCAGCACACTCCAGAGGGAATAGCTTACATTTATTTAGAACTAAAATTTCCTCTGTAGCTAAAAATAGAAGCTGCAATTTCACAATGCTTATTTGATTTTACTGTGCAAATCCAGGCTAGATCTGAACTTGAACTTTCTGCCTTGTATTATTTTTGCTACGGGTGTGACTTATGACATTGTGATCTGCAGACCCATCCAGTGTCAATAAAAAGTGCTTTTGCAAGCAAAGCTGCACTCGCACAAGGAGGATTTGCCAGTAAAGCTGTATCGATGTGGGTTTTTTTAGTGCAAAGCTGGCCACAGCTCAAAAACGCTTCCCAAGGCATGCACAGCCAATGCTGGAAACGACAGTGAGGAAGCTGGATACTAAAATACAGCAAAATGTATCTGGTTAGAATTCAGTATGAAAAAAACCTACAAAATTCAAGTTCCATTAGCAATCTTCAAGATCCTGTATTAGCAAACCAGAAAGTCGTGTAAAATAAGAAAGTACAACTATTATAAAGTTCATGGAAAGTTCTATATTAATTATACCACATAAAACCTTTGTAATTTTATGGGTTTCTTCATGCTCCTTGCACTTTATCCTCCCAAGGGATGCAACATGGGCCATAAAACCTCAAAGCACACAACAACAAATCACACAGTGAGTCTGTGCTCTACCCTCACTCTCCAAACAACCCCCCTTTCCTTTTTTTCTTTTCTTTAACTGGTTCTTAAATTTTCTGTGATCCAGGAGGTGAACTTAGATCTGTAGACCATTTAACTACCACAGTTTATCAATATAACATATAATTGAAGAATACAGAAATGGCTGAATGGGTGTTGATCAACTGCTGATTTGCAGACAGTTCTATACTGGAAATAAATATAAAGAATAAGCCTATAAAAATCACAAACACAAGTTTTATTAACCCATTATTAAGAAGTAATAACATAGGGTTGGCCATCTTCTTAACTACCTCCCAAGAGAGGCAAAAGGTGTTTAAACATTACAAATAGCACTTTTGTATAAAACAAATGGCTAAAATCACAAGGTAATTATTAGCTACTTAAGTGGAAGGGGAGGGTGCCAAGTTAACCCAACACTGCTGCTTACAGCAGAGCCACGTCAACACGGGTCACAAGTGGCACCCCTACAAACCCAGCAGGCGCCTGCCGCCCAAAGCCACCCAGCCAGGGGCGTACCGCAGCACTGGCCTGCGCACAGCCCTCCCTGCACGGAGCGCAGTGATCCTGCGCCTTACCGAAGGGAGCTCAGCAGCCATTGCGTCAATACCCAGAGCAAAGGCACCGACTCCACGACCTCCCTTTGCAACTGCGGTTCTCAATCCCCTCAGCTTTTCTGAAAGCTACTCTTCCAACAACTCACTCTTCCAGAGATGATGTACAAAGACAAAAGTGAAAGTCAAGATATCTAGAATTTTTCAAAAGAATTATTTTTAATTTTTTTTTTTCTTTTTTTTCCATATTGGTATTTCCCATGTATTGATCTGGCTCTGCCAGGTCCTGGGCTGCAGGTGGGGCTGAAGTCCTATATTCTTTTGCTTGCTGACCTCTGCACACAGACAAAACCAATAATTTCGACCTAGTAGAATTAAATGCAAAGAATTATCCCCCATCCAAACAATCTGAAGCACTGGCATGCTATTTCTCACACTTAAACTTCCTTCCTGGCATTTTCAATCAGTAAACAAGCAGCAATATAAGCACAACCAACAGCTTTTGGTCTGTTTTCTAGAAATATTTGGACGATTACAGTTGTAAATCTCTTGGCAACAAAAGCAGATTTCTAAATATCAATAGAGGGTGGCTAAGATAAGACAAGCAGGTCCAGCTCCCCAGCGCCGCTTTCCCAGCAGGGTTCCACTGGATGCCAGCACCCAGCTCCAACACCAGCCAAGCACAGGCGTTCCCAATCCTCCACCACGGAGGACGCCGCAGGATGGTGGCAGCATCCTGGGGCTGAGGGAGGGACAAAAGGAAAGGGCAAACAGGTCGAGCAAAGGTAAAAAACGTGACATGGGTGCACGAGGGGTCACCACACAAACCAGCAGGGGTGCGGCTGTGACTGCTGCCTGCAGGGAAACGGGGAAGAACGAGGCAAGCGGGAAAGGAGGAGGACGGAGTCGCAGAATGGTAGTACTATCAAGGACGATCAATGAAATCATTTTCCTCTAGTAAGTTATTGAATCTAGCCTAGTTTTTTGGAGTATTTGTGATAAATACTTTGTTGCTGTGACAAGCTCTACAAATGGTTCTAAAACCGTAAGAAATACAAATACGGCTAAAACTGCTGCTGCATTATCATCATCCCAGTTCTCCCCACCAATAACGCACCACTTGCAAGTTATTTTACCCTTTTCACATAGCAGAAATATTCTTGACGTTTTATAACTGAATTCAATTTAAACAACAGCGCTACGTAAAACTGCAAATGGTGCATTTTGGGGGAGAGTTGAGAGCACAGTTCTCCTTCGGGGAAGCCCACGCACGGGCCGAGGTGCTCTGCTTTACACAATTAGCTATTTATTTCTTGTGCTGTACATTTACCACAGTGCTCAGTCTGCTTCCCCCAACCAACAAAACCAGCTCCTCTATTTCACAGGCTCCTCTTTTCCTCTCCTCCCTTATCCAGTGGGTTGAAACACCCCACTAACCACACGACAGGAGAAGTTGGTCCAATTCAGAAGGTGCACAGAAGTAACTATTTTAAAAGCAATCTTCAGGAATGCTAGACCAATGCAGTCACCTCAGCCTTCTCCTGCAGCTTGTAAGTGTGCCCATGCACGACTTTCACCGTGTTGATCCTAAATATGACAACTGCAACAGGACAATGAGACCACATTGCTCACTGTCACCAACAATTCATTTGTTTTAGATCTGTCATCAATTCCTTCATCCCTAGGTTCTCACTAAAATTACATCATCAAATTCAACTGCAATGAAACTAAGGAGAGATCAATATTATTAGTCAAGCCTAGCAAAAATAAACCACCCATTTATACAGTTTTTGATACCACAAACGTTCTCAAGCCTACAACAAATTTTCCAGAAGGTCCAAAGTACTGGCTAAGGCTGGTGAAATCCCTTACTCTGAGCTGATACGCTGGCAGACACCAGATGTGGGTATTTCTACTTGGCTTTTGTTTTGTTTGGGTTTGTTTGGTTTGGTTTTTTTACACTATAAAGAGTTTTGAGTTTGGAAACCTACCTGGAGAGCTGTCAGGAAGAAAACCAAAAATGCTACGAGAGCAGAAGGGCACTGAGCTCGCCATTCCAGTGAAAATGAGACTTTGCTCTTGCACACCCAGTGCTGGAACCACTCCTCGGCCTAAAGCTGCACCCTCAGCATCACCCCAGGGAAAGGGCAGGTGACGCACCCCCCAAAAAAAGGGGCTTAAGACAGAGGACAACACCCGCAGGCACACTCGACTTTCAAAAGCCACAGGGCTTAGAACAGGGTACACACAGCATGGGGCCAAAGAGGCCCAGGAAGCCACAGAAGGTGAAAGCAGGACACGAAGCAGGGGAAAAACTAGAAAAGAACCAACTCAGCAAGGTGTGGCAGAGGAAGCCAGGAAACACTGAGGATGTGAGAAACTGCTGGAAGCACTGCATTAATTAACCAGCACTGTCTCCCACCACACACCCCATCAGCCTCATGCCACTCCATGGAATGGTCCAGGCTAACAAGGTTGCTCTCCCCTGCAGATGTATTTGGTTTATTGAAGCAGATACAGAAGGGACACTAAAAGAGGAAAGTCACATTCCAGCTCCCTCTTTCTGAAGGCTGCCTGGACAGAGAGGTAGGAGAGCTATGTGCGCTTCCTCCAAGAACATAAACGCTTTAAAAGGCTGCATTATTGAGAATAATAATTTAAAAATATTAGTAACAAAGTTAGCACCAAGTCTTGAAAGATCAAGTGTTAAAATTTGGTTTAACTTTACTCATACATAAACCTTTCAGTGTTTCCCGATGCTGGAAATGAAAACTGAGTTACAGCATCTGCAGGAAACCTTCCTACAGAAGTAGCTTTAAAGACCTACAGAAAGAAACAAACAAACAAAAAAAACCTTTGAGCCAAAGAGTTTGGGAAATTTATTAACAAGAAAAGATGTGGAATTGGATTAAAGAACAACAGCTTTAAAGAAATCAAGAAATCCATTCTCTGAAACTGTCCTGCTGGCTTACAGCCCTCAGAGAGGGTCTAGAAACATCACTAGAAGGCAGCTCACTTCTGGTAACAGAAATTTTGGTAAAATCTCAACTGCTGTAATTCAGCAAAAATTCTGGGGCAAGGAATGGACTGAAACGAGCTTCAAACGCTGCCCTGAGCTGCGATGGTCCGATTCTGCACAAAGGGCAGTGGCACAGGGAGCGCGGCACACAATCCAATCTGCCATGCTCACAGTAAGCTCAGGTTTGTTTAAGTAATAAAATGTTATGCAACATTTCCACAGAGGGAAGTAAATATTTGCTGTTTAACAACCAAAACAAGAATGTTTTGGTTTGAAACATACATTGTTGCCCAAACAGTCCCTTTGCATTCAGTAATATTTGAAGCTCCAACTTCCTCCTCAGTCATTATCTACACCAAACCCAGCAGAGCTGACCGCTCCCACCAGATCCTCACCACCATCCTCCCTGGAGTCCCCGGCTCATGGGGGAGCAACAGGAGAAATGACACCTCCTGCCTTCCCCACCTATTGACCCTGCCTGAAGTAACAGGGCAAAATTCCACAACTGCTCGTAACTGAGCTCAGCGGGCACAGCAGATGACGCGCTGGCTGCACCGTCTGAACACACGGGTGCTGCTCTGCTTTAATGCCTTCTGTTTCAGGTACCTCTCCATGAGAGCACACAAACATCTGCAGAAAGGTTCTCCATGCACATTCTATTTTGAATTTTTAAATAAATTCTCTGTTGTTTTTTTTTTTGCTTGTTTTATTTAAAGAACAACCCCCCTGCCCTGATCAACCTGGGAGCTCCTTACAGCTGCCAAGATGGCATCTCCAAGGGTCACTCCTGCCATTTCAGTTCAGACACAGAAACCACAGCAGAAACAACAGCAGCCACAAACCCTCTGCCGCAGGGACGGCGAGAGCTGCTTGGTCACTGAGCCCAATTTCATCCTACCTGAGGAACTCAGAGAAGAGGGAACTCACCCAAGTTTTCCAAGACAGGGAAATCTCTCCGGCAGCCCGGGGACAGAGATGACAGCCTCACTTCAAACCCTCACCTCTGGTCATGGTTTTTCTGCTGCCAGACAGGCACCAGAAGCCCTGACCAGAGTGTGAGAGGGAAGCACCAGGACCCGCAGAGCTGTGTGCTGCTGTTCACGAGGCTCCTTTCTACCACACTGCTTTGGGCGGGCAAAGCCGTGCTCCCTGATAAAAGCCGTGCTGCTCCAGGAAACTAACCCGCTAGCTGCCGTTTGCTTTTTTCTTTTAAACCTTAAGATAGCAAAAACCTAACACAACTTGTGATCTCTCCTCCAGCATCTGCACTACTGGTGAAACACCTGTCTTGAATAACACTTGAAAGAGACTCCCATGCAAGTTTCTGACAGGCGGAGTTTAAGTTTAAGGAATGAATGGTTTATACCTTGCCTCCTTCAAAATATACCACAGAACTAGGTCAGCGCAGGGAGCTGCTCCATGCGCTTACTACGAGAACACACTGGCACCGGTGCTGAGCCAAGATGAAGACACTCAGCTCCCACCTCAGCACCACCGCCCATGCTCTGCACAGGTACAAACAGGTGAACCAGGGACCAACGGGCCCAGGGAAACACCGTGTTACGACATCAGGTGGGCACCTCCGAAGAGCAAGCACAAAAGTCGCCCCTCCGTCAGCTTGTGCTCAGCCCTACAGCACATGAGCAAATGCTGCTGCGGACCCATCTCCTCACACCCTTCAATGCCTACAGAAACTGGGACCCAACACAAAAACGTGGTATAAGTTGCATTAAATAACAAGCGCCAAGGCCAAGTTACCTTTCAAGCCAGGGAGCACTGACCCACCTGGCTCTGTAAAGCTGTGGCCTCACAGGAATGAGGGTACCAAACCCCGTGCTTTATGTAGAAAAAATGTCACCATACGTTGGCGCAGGAGGCCTGTAAAGAGAATTGAGCCCGAGTGTGGTTCAGTAACAACACTTCCATCTCCTAAAGAACCAAAACTTCGCAATCTGCACTATGAAATCCAGAGAGGCGTGAATTCTCTTCTCGCTCGCCCCCTGTTAACCAGTCAGCATTTTACTACTTCAGGGGCATTAATCATTTACTGGTTGGCAAATGAGAAAAGGATGACGCCTGGCATTTTCCAGACCACAGGAAAGATGGAACTAATGAAGAATTTGGGAACATCAAAGAGATTAATAAAAGACAAAGTTGACAACACTCAACTACCGCTACTACTTAACATTTACATTTTAGTAGAGCACTTGGACTCTACCGCGCTGGACAAGGTGCGGGCGAAGAGCAAGTCAAAGGTGGCCAGGCCTAGAGGCTCTGCAACCACTAAATTAAAAGAAATAACAACAACAACAAGATATTCCCAATGCACTCCGAGCAAGAATCCAGATGACGAGGTGGGATAACAACCCTGGCAATCCTAAGAAGGGCTTTCCCAGTAAAGAGTGCAAATGGGTTTAGAACAAGCAAGCGCATCTGCGAGAGCGGGTATGGAAAAAAAATCTGTACTAGCCCATTAAGCACCGTTATTTGAGGTGCCCAGCTGCAACCCAAGAAATTCATGGGGCATTAGTGAATTCACCCAATTTTGGTTAGGCAGCCGATCAGTTACAGGATAGCAACCATCCACCTCCCGCTCTCCTCCCACCCTGTAAGATGGAGGCCCTGACACCCGGTGCCGGCTGCGTTGCGCCGAGCCAGGCCGCGGCCGAGCGGCTCCGACCCCCACGTCCCCGCACGGCAAGAGCGCCAGGCAGGGCGGCGGTGCCGGAGCACGACGCCCCGTCCGAGGGAGCCGGCGGGGGCCGGGGCGGGAGCGGCCGCAGCGCTCCCGGCCAGCTGCTAAAACTGAGGTTAAATAGCAAAAAAAAAAAAAAAAAAAAAAAAAAAATCCCACGACGCGCCCGGGCCGCGGGAAACCGCCGGCGCGCTCCCGCCCCCGCCAGCCCCGCTCCCCGGCCCGGGCTCCCGCCGGGGGAGGGCCGCGGAGCAGCGCTACCCCCTTGCGGACACGCCGCGCCCGGCTCTCGCGGCGCCGGTAACTTTCGGCCGGAGTTGGGCGCCCCGGCTCTCGCCCCCGCCCCCCCCGCCACCGCGGCTGCTCCGCCGGCGGGCCCGGGCCAGGCCGTCCCTTTGCTCACCTTCGGGCACGCCGCTCGCCGGGCGCCGCTCCGCCCGCCCCAGCAACGCCCACCCCCGGCCCGCCCGCTGCCGGCCGGCGCGGAGGCCC
>JANHGN010008630.1:22269-37561 GCA_024605025.1 Megaceryle maxima | reverse complement strand
TTAAAAATAAATAAATAAATCTGGTATTCATATCAGTACATGTTTTTACCAAACAAACTAGCAAAAATGAATGTGATGATTTGCCTATAACTTGTCAGAATAAACTTTTCAAAAAAAAAATAAAAATCACAGATTAAACAGTACGAAATAATTTCTAAAACCTGTCTCTGACCTCAGTTCAATATGGCTTTACAAGATAATTATTCCTTTTTAATATCTTCAATACATTAAATTCTACCTTCATTTTAATTGAATTTGCTTTGCTACATTATCTTTAATGTAAATACAGATTTTATTGAATCTATGCAAGCTAAATTCAGTTACCAGTGTGTGATACACACACGCAAAACCACAAACCCTTATTCTAGCAAGGCTATGTTGCATTTACAGAAAAATAAGAACAAATTAAGAATATTCAATTTAAAATATTAACATGAGAAATGGAACATGATTAAAAGTGTAAAATATTTTAACTAAAATCATGAAAAAATAGGTAGGGAATTAGCTTTTCTGTTAAAAATTACTGTTAGTGTCTAAGTTCTCATTGGTAGAAGCAAGGATATTCTGGGCTGTTCTCAAAAAATAATCTTTAAAATATTCAGGAAATCAATATCAATTTAATTATGGAAACTTAAAACTCTTTCAGGCTTATGCAATTTACTTTTAAAGTATGTCCTGTGATAAATATAGCTCATTGCACATATTCCTTCTGAGCTACTTGAAATATTAAAAATAAAAACTACCTGACGAAGTAAATCTAAATTCTTGAAATATGCGTTGAGTGAATATCTTGTTATTCAACTCTCCCCCTAAGCCTCAGTTAAGCTGAATTGTCTGTAAAAAGTTAAATAAAAATAGCAGATGCAACTTCAGTATGACCCCCACATCTTCAAATTTATATAAAAAGAGGAGATGTTAATATTTCTTCATCCACCAACGTCTTTGTGATACAAGATCTCATTTCATCATGTTATCCGAATTATAGCACTATCTCTCCCTGCTGGGCCTCTTGTGTGGAATAACAATGTCAGCATGAACTCTTTACTGAATTTAGCTTTCTGGTCATGTTATCACAAATTGGTTTGAGTACACAGGCTGCAAAAATGGAGAATGACAAATCAAATAACCCACAAGGGAAGAGAAAGCTTTAATAGCTTCTTGCCTGTCAACTGGGTATTATAAGAAGATGACAAACAGCATTACACTGGTAACTTTTCTAGACATTTGAACCATGCTTTAGAACAGATTAACTTCAGATCATATTTAAAAAGTCAGAGGTCTCAGAAGATGAAAAATAATACTAGCAAGTCCACCTAGATTAGAAGATTATTATTGTTATGAAAAATGAAACTTAATGACAGTCAAAGACTTAAAAAACAAGTAAGTTGAAGACTACAATCTCTGGAACTACACTCATCTAGTTGTCTGGGGTGCAGCTCTTTACTCCAGTGTTAAAACTAAGGTTTTTTTTTTTTTTTTTAAATACTTCTTTTTTGAAAAAGCTTTGGGAGGAATAAAAATTAACAGTCTAGGAAGTATATCAGAAACTCTGCATAGATGCAGACAGTACTGGGAAAAAGACTGTATTGTATTGTAAAAAAGATTGTATTATATTGTAAAAAGGCAATTTTTTACTCTTTTAAAATTAAAGGTTTGTGGTTTTGGTTTTTTTTGTTTGTTTGTTTGGTGGTTTTTTTTTTTATTTTTGTCTACAGCATTTATGGAATATGGGCTCCCTCCAGTGGTAAAATTAACATTCATAAATCTTCACACTTGCTTGTATGCTTAATTGTATAGCCTAATAAAAAAAAACCAAAAAACAAACCAACAAAAAACCACAACCCAGATACACACATTAAAGGCAGGGAGTTCAAATTCCCTTTCAGATAGGATTTTTAGATACACTTTTTTTTTTTAATTTCCAATTATACCAGTTAAAAACAGCATGTTTAGTCACTTTATTAAGTGCCCCACAAAATATACAGGTTCCAAGTGGACCATTTCAGCATCTTAAGTTTCAAAACAAACTATTAATTCCAAAAAACTTGCTTTTTTAAGTCAAACTAGACCTTTGTAAGAAGATTATATATGATCTGAGAAATTTATGCACCCTACATTTCACTAGTTACATTTTGTTTTTTAAATCTACACAGTGTTAAATCCTACAGAGCATGATTGGCATCTCAGAAGTGTGCATTATAAATTGATAAAATTAATTCCTCTTTAGGGAAGGGGAAGACGTATCTTCCAATTTTGGCTCAGATTGGTTCTGCCCCTGCCTATCCCAGAATGCAAGATAAGCTTTCATTCTTAGCACCATATCAATTCATAGAATCATAGAACGTTAGGGGTTGGAAGAGACCTCTAGAGATCATCAAGTCCAACCCCCCTGCCAAAGCAGGAACACCCAAGGGCACACCACACAAGAATGCATCCAGGCAGGTTTTGAAAATCTCCAGAGAAGGGGACTCCACAATCTCTCTGGGCAGCCTGTTCCACTGTGATTAATTTACATGAGTCTTCTTGCCTTTGTCTAATTCCAGAGACAACGCAGTTTATAAGAAAGCTGCTAATTTTTCTTACAGCTACTTTTACGTCCTGATATGCTCACTATGAAATACTTCAATTGACAATTTTCACTGCAGCATGGCTACATTTTCCTTTCCATTTTACTCTATACTGCTCACTGTTGCATACCTAGCAAGGAGAATGACTGAGATAAACCATCCTGGTGAATATCTGCTTGGAAACCTGAAGTTACTAAGCCACATACTAGGAAATCATTTATATGTATATTTCATTTTAAACATGTTGTTTACTTTTTTTCTTGGAGCTACTTTTTCCTTGAAGATACCTCTACTTATAAAAAACTACTAGATTTTGATCCTCATTATTGGGGGCTGGACTAGATGACCTTTAAAGGTCCATTCCAACCCAAACAATTGTACGATTCTATGATTATGAAAATAAAGGACTGGAACAAGTACTCATTAAAACTCATGTTAAGAGCCCAATATAAGTGAAATTATTAAGTCATAAAAAGTAATGCTAGCCTGCCACAATTATGTTTGCTTTCCAGGGAGTTCTTTCCTTCAAGAGGACCTTGTGTTGTTTCACACAAGGAAATGGAAAGCTTGAACATGCTTTCTTTATAGTCTATGCTATGCCTACTATGAAGCAAAATGCTGATTCAGGTATCAGCATTCCAGATAAAACGACCCAATGGAAGAAGCAATTACAGTTAGTAAAATTTTGGGGTTGGCTTTGTTTTGGGTGGTTTTGGTGGTTTGCTTTTTTTGTTTGTTTGTTTGATTGGGTATTTTGTTTGTTTGTTTTTTCTGTGTTTGGTTTTTTTTCCTGTAAAAACAATCTGTAACATATTTTTAAGTTCTGGAAAAAAAAAACTAAAAAAAAAAAAAAAATCAATTTCTTCTCTCCCCATCAAACCACAGCTTGGAAAAAAATTAAGAGCCTATTGGCATACTGTCATCTTGCAGTATCTGTAGAAGTGAGATCATAATAAAATAAATATAGGCAAGTAAAGTAAGATACAAGTAGAGTTATTTGGCTCAAATCTCAGGAATCATAAACTCAAGCATTCCAGCATTCCTTGCAGAATAAAGTCACCTCAGCTGTGACTTGTTTTATTGGATTGCTTGAAGCAATTACACTATTTTCTAAGGGGAAAGAGGACATAAATTGGCATTTGCTGCTCATAAAAAAAATATATGTGCATTTTATCTGTTCGGTTCCATCCATTTTATAAATAGGTATGCACAAGGAAACAAGATAAATGTTATCATTTCAATACAAACTAGTGCACTAATTTCTCTAATCTGTCAGTGTATGATGTATGTTTTGATGTAGTACAGAACCTCTCATTTTTTCACAACCCCCATTTCTTATCAGTTAATTTTACAAGATCATACTGTCATACCTTCAGCATCACTCCCAGAATGTTTTTCTGGTTTAAGACTCAGATATAGAAGATGACTCAGAGTGATGTATTAATGGTCATGTTAACAGAGAACACAAAAGCACGCATGGATGGGAGGGATCTCAGAGGTCCCGTAACCACTGTTTCATTTGCCTTAAATTGCTATGTGTGACTTGGGACTGTTAGCAGTTTGCTAACAGGCAACTGAGGCACAGAAATGGCTATTTTAATCTATCTACATGTATTGAATGAATATACCAAGCGACTCACAGGAACATCTTCTATGTCCCCTCTTTCACTAGGATTTCTTCTTGGCCTTTGCCCAACAGGGTATGTCCAGTAACCATCTCATCATACTTTGAAGTCAATACTAGAATATCACGGAGATTTAATATGAAAGGAGACAGAACTGAGAGCTCACATTTATTGGACCACCCTCTCAACGTTTGTTACAAAGGCAGAGCTTGCCACAGACACCAACAATGGTAAATGTAATGTCTGAATAATCCCTTCCTATACAAAGTCAGATTTCAAAGTGTTTTTAACAGAATGCTTCAAGTTACCATCTGCATGATGCACAAGCAAGTAGAAATATGAATGTCCTTAGAAACATTGGGAGTTTGTCTGAATAAGCTAACAGGAGTATAGGTGTATATATAAAGCTTTTCCAACTTTCCTTGGAACAAGCAGGCATAAGCTTCTGCAAGCCTTGGGAGGAAAAGTCTGATACCAGGAACAGAAGATACACAGTTATGCTCCTCCTTCGTATCACAGACAATGCACAGAAGATTAAAGTATGGCAAGGGCCCTCAAGAGAGCAAGCACAAGACAGGGGTACAAGTCTAGAGAATAAAGGCACAGGATGATATCACAAGCCCCCAGACTACAAATCACAAATAGGCCTCTGTGGATCACTGAAAGAATGAAACCTTGACAGATGGCCAGAACTAGTTTTAGGACAGTACAAAGAGAACAAAGAATCTGTATATGACATATGCAAAATCTTCTACACACTGTAAAAATAACACGAAGTTACACAGTCATAGACTGTACAAGAATAAGAACAAAGGAAGAACAGAAAGGGAGGAATGTGTCCATCCTCATCTCCTCCAGTAAAAACATCATGCTTGATTTATCTGTGTATGTCCTCCCTCATTTTCAGCAGAGGACATACTCCACTCTTTCATTTGCCATTTAGCACACTTTGACACTTCAGCTCTACAGTCATCACTAAAGTCCTCTTTTTGCTGTAGCATTGGGTTAAGTAAATCAAAACTTTAAAAAGCAGTGCATATGCTTGTCTGTATTTTACTCCAGCCTTTCCACATATGTTGATTCATTTCCCAATAACAAGTCACACTAAACTTCAGCACAAGAAAAGATTTAGTAAGAGCACAAATGCATTACTTTGCTTGTGAAATACTAAGTGATAACATTAGACATTCCATTGTTTCCTTAGCTTCCTTTGCTAGGAATGAGATACCACCCATCACTTTAAATTTCAGTCCACTGCTGGCACTCCATCAGTATGCCCTTGAAAGTGGACTTGTATTTAGGAAATAACTTATTGTAAGTCCACTTTCAATTTCCTTGTAATATGTCCTGAATGCTTAGTGCTTTATAGGCTCAGGACATGGAGTGCTGCAATAGCATTATGTTTCCTGTAATTTTTGTATTACTTTCCTGTAGCTTAAATAGGAATAAAGTAGTGATGATATACAGCTGTAGTAGACAGCAAGTTCCTGTGACCAGAAAAAATATCACTGATTCTTAGGAAAGATGGGGAAAAAAAGTCTATGAGATATATATATGCTTGTGTAATTCACTGCTACAGAAAATCACTGAGTCAACTAAAACTGTGAGTAAAATTTTAAAAGACTACAGAACTTTATGGCCTGTATCATTATTTGTTGCTTGTGCTGAAATAATGTAATAAACACACTATGCTTCAGAAAAAAATGCAATATTTAATTAGCACAAATCCTATATTATTTTGTTGGGGTTTTGTTTTGGTTTTGGTTCTTTTTCTTTGAGGTTGCTTTGATTTTGTTTGGGTTTGTTTTAATTTTTTGGGGTTTTTTGCAATGAATGCCGAACTGGAAAAACAACCAAAATTCAGTTTTATCTGTCTGAAGTATCTTCATTAATTTGTACTGAATTCTTGAATTGCTTCTATTACTCCCCAAAATATAGTGAACAAGAAATCATATACCCAGCTGTTACCTAGCATAGTGATGGCTTAAGCAGTCCTCTAAGAAGAAAAAGACTACATTTTCTCCTCAACAGAAGTGCAGTACTCAAGTACTCAAACCAACAGGTTAGAATAAGGTTTGGTGCACAGTAATGTTAACTGACATCCCCAGTAAGGATTACTGAGGTTGTGACTTTTTTCATTCATTAGTTACAATCCAAAATTAACAACTTCTTCCTATGCCACAGAAGCACTTGAAAGAAATCCAAAGTATTGCAAGCTGTACTGGTTTTCAGTTGTGCAAATAAAATTTTGAAATCCAAAATACAATTTTTGCACTTCTTTCTTCACATTAAAACAACCACAATATTGTATTAATGCAGTACCTGCTGGATCAGAGACTAGGACTCTCCACAGACCAGTGATTGCTGTCATAACTAAGGGATATCTGATTCAAGCCAAATGAGCATTTAAGTATCATATGCATAGGGGATTTGCTTCAGAACTGGGATTAGAGGTGCTCTATTACAATAGGGCTCCATAGATGTAAAGGCATAAACATAAAGACAAAGCATATTATATTAGGCCTTGAAGAGGTATAAGCAGAGAAAATCTTAGATGGTGAATTCTCAGTGTGTGAAGGTGAGAGAGATATGTATGTTCTCCGTGGCTGCAGGCACATCAGAACAGCATAGAGAAATCATGTACATAAATTTATTCTGCTTGTGCTCTACCTAAGAAGACCTGTGGCCCTATTAGCATCTGATTCAGTATGTCTTGCCTATTACCTTGGGCTTTACTTTTATGTAATCTATGGCTATGTGACTTCCAGCAGACTCTAAAAATTGACAGAACAATTTTCTATCTATCTGCATTTAAAAACATCACAGAGGCATACCATTTGGTGACCAAAGCTTTGAGAACTCAGAACTTCATATGAGGAGGTTGCTTTCATTCTCACTGCAGCCAAGAGCCTGACAATCTGATTAAAGTTCACTTTCAGTATATGGCACAGAACAAATCTGCATTAATATGAATATAGCAGTACATAAATAAAAAGATGATATGAAGAGATACCATTTAAAGAAAGAATACAGGTCACTGATCTTACTGTGTTTTTATTATCTCATGGCTATTATCCCTTGACTAGCTATGACATAAAATTTTACAGCTCAGAAATGTCTTGCAAATTAAGCTCTCATTAAATAGCATTAATTTTTCTGTGATAAAATTCAACAGAATAAAAAGATGTACAATCTTGAGTAGACAAGAAATGTTATGACACAGATTTAACATCAGATTATGTAGGTTTAAGAAATTTAAAAAACTAAATCAATGCTCCTACCTCTCTTAATTTCAAATGCTATAATCTTGAAACTGTAAAAAACTAATCAGTCTCAATAGTTATCATAGGTTATATTTTGATAGTTTATGATCTATCAGCTGAGGTGTGTACCACATTTCATATTCCATCCTTGAACATAAATCAATAGGTGTTCATATTTTTCATTTTAAAAAAATGAAAAGGGCATTTGTATTCTATAAAAGCTGCCTATCAATCCAAGTTAAAACCTCAAATATTTGCCTTTCTGCACAGAGATTAGAACTCTTACTTCATTGGGATTAGTACTTCAGTTTTTTTCTTTGATCACAATGTAAATTCATTGTAGACTCATACCTCATAAGATCCATCTGTTAAGTTTTTCTTTTCAGTAGCTGTTAAAATTAGTAGAGGATTTGTTGGTGGGTTATTTTTATTCACAACCACATTAATTCAAGTCCTAAATTAATCAATTTGCATTATGTAGCCTTTCATGCAGTTTGCACAGATTTACAGCTTGGTTGCTTTATCTAGTCTCATGCCTGTGAGACAGCTGTTAGGCATTTAGCTAATATAATTCTAATTCCCAGGGGGTTTTTGGTTTGCCCATTGAAAGGTAGATGCAAGGACCACAGTTTATCATCTGAGGCATCTTATGTCACTGGGTTTTTTGGGGGTGGTTTGTTGTTTTTGGTGTTTTTTGTTTGGTTTTTTTGTGTGTATGTGTGGGGTTTTTTTGTTTGTTTTTTTTAAATGATTCTGGATTCAAAATTTTTTTTTAAAGGTTCATTAGAACTGTCTGAATAATCAGGGTGTAACAGCTATGGGCTACAGTTTGCTTCTAATTTTAATTTTTTGGTAGGTATGTTTAACATGTATCTTTTAAGCCTATCATGCTGATTTCAAATGGTAGTACGCAAAGATTTTTTTCATACATTTAATCTACATAAAGCATTTTTATGGACAGTGGTTTTCTTTCTTCTACCACTTAATTTTTTTCTTTTATCCTTTTTAATAATACTTAAAGAAATAAGGGGAAAAATAAAGAGATTAAACCTTCCTTTGTTTGACTGTTTTTCTGTCAACAGATCATATCTGTAAAAGACCATTCAGCTTTCTCATTAAAATTCACAGTCCCTAGATGACTAAACTTAATTGGCAAGAGGTCAAGGAACATAACTGTTTAAATTACAAACATTTCCAAAACCAGTGCATTATGAGGAAAGTATTGTATTTATGTTGTGCCATTTCATTATAATTTTTACTTTCAATGGATATTTTATCTTGCTGTTAAAAAGGTAGTAAAGTGAAAGCCTGACAAAATTGAAACAGCTTAATCTCCTGAATACTAACAATCTTCAAAGTACATTTATTTTCACAGAGGAAATAAATTTAGATTTTAAAAGTTTAATGCCTCTTTTCTTAATGTTATTTATATACTTGATTGCATGGCTGCTTCACAGCTAATAAACAAGCTTATTTTTAAACAAGAAGCCAAAATGAAGAACTTGCTATGTAACAATCGATAGAAATTCTGCCTCTGAGCTTCAGCAACCGGCTTGCTTTAATAATGAAATCACAGACTATACATGAAAAAGATTACAGGCCATCAGAAGATTGTGCTCCCACTTAAATTAATGGCAAAACTGTCCAGACCATCTCTTGCTCCATCTAGCTAGGCCACAGCCCAGCCTTAATCAAATCTCACCCACATGAAACAGCTGGCTTGATCTGACCTCACGTATCTTTCCTTTGTAATCTAATGTGCCTACCAAAGGTTGATTACTAGTCTCTCACTAACTCTCTCTGTACACCCTTGGTAAAACTTGTTCACCTTTGGGCATTAATTTACCAGTGAGTGTGTAGAGAGAGGGCAATTTCACCAGCTTAGTGCCATTAGTGTAGGTCAGCGAGTCACGTCTGTGTTGAGGCATGAGGCTGGACATCCACTGGCACCCAGCTATATGGGGGCTGCAATATGTCTGTGCTGATTTGACCCTTTGAAAAAGGTTTAAGAGAATGAAGAAAAAGGAGGGATTGAACCAAGCAGTAGGAGCACCAGCTTCATCCTTCACTTCCCTGCAGAGAAATGTTTTTCTGTTTATTTTCAGTTCTAGTTTGTCAGGGAACTAGACTCCCTGATACAGAAGACAGCAGTACTCTACAACAAAGTTTGCCTTACACAGCCTAACCTATGTTTTTTCTTCTACCAATCCAGTCTAAGTGAAGGCTTTTGAAGTAGGAAGCTACTTCAAAAACAGGTCAGAAAAATAATTGACCTTACGTTAGTCAAACGAGTTTGGATGAACTCAGTTTTGGCAAGATGAATTCAGAAGTCATACTCTTGAGTGTCCCACATATGTATCTGCTTCAGAGATCACACCTATGAAGATCTTAATTGCTCCTGACCATGTCAGTCTAATGTGTTCCTGACAAAACACAGGGCCAGCTATGCAATATACATTCTTTCTGTGCTGCTAATATTTGATAACCAGCTGGTATTCAAAGAATGCAAGTCAGTGATGCTTTCACCCATCTGTCCTGAAATTATCACAGCTTAAAACAGGTACACTTTCCAATTCTAAGCATTAGCATTCAGTGAAATACAAGGTGTCTGTGGCAAAATAGCACTAAGGTCAGGTATGTACTCCATAAGCAACAGCTCACACAGAAAAATAAATCAAGCTATCCATCCTATTCTTGTTTAATTTCCTTACAATTGTCAGTACAGCTGCTTTGCAGCATTACTTAGCATTCTGAGATCAGCTGTATATTGTTTGCAGTAGGTTGTTATTTACTAGTTTATATGGTTGCATTTATTCAGGCAAAGATCAAATGAATTAAAGCCTCGAAAATTACTTTCAAAGTAGGCTACCATAAGTATTATTTCAACCACTGAAAACATTTCATTTTAGTTTTAGTCACCCTTTTATACTGCTTAAAAACTTGAATTACGAGACACCCAGGGATATCAATGAAAAAAGATTTTATTTTCAAAAAATTACATATAAGTTCCATCCAGCAGAGCTTTAATCTCTGACCTTTGTATCTGCTAAATAGTCCAGAAAACTTCTCCTTTACCCAAGTATAGTATCTTCCATTAAAAGGTTAGCTGATTCAGATTTGGATTTATAATTAAAAGTATTTATTTATTACAAAATTAGTTCAGTCAACAATTGTAACTCAGTAGCCAACTAAGGGCAGAGATCTCCACCTATCAGCTAATTAACTACTTTGACTTTGCAAGCGCAACAGTTCCTGATGCCTGCTTGTGTTGACACCTGTTTAACTGTCCTATCTTATTTTTGTCTTTGCAGAGTGTGGATTTCAGATTATATCAAAGAAAAGATGGAGTTGTTCAGCTTCCTTCCCCAAAATTTATTTCTTTTCCTTTCCCATCTTCCTTGGATCTAAAATAGATCTATGGAAAAAGAACCTGACAAATAAATGTTATTTATTTATAAATGCTCTGGTGTTTTCACTTCATTTGGTTCTATAAAGGGTTTTTTTGCCACTTTCATTTGGAAAGATGTGGCATACTGTCCACCAGGAAATCAAGTCATGAACAGGATTGATATCAGTTTGTCAGACTGAGTCCTATGACATCAGAAAAATATTTTAAGGAAGAACAATTGAAAGAATTGACTTATTTTTTTCCTGAGATTGCACAATTACTTTGTATTATTTAATGCAGGTGTGAAAATCTACCATCCAACTTTTATATGGATAATAAAAGACATTATGGAAAAATTTACATATCTTTTACTAGAAATGATAAAATTTCTGGTCTCTAAAATGTTTTCATATTGTTCATTTAAGTTTCATTCGTTCATGGATAAAACTAAGAATTAAGATTACAGCTGTTATTCAATATTTTAATAGCTACAATTAACATATATGCATTTTGTATGGTTAAATTTTTACATATATCTTTAACAATGACATTTACTACTACAGTAGTGTGTTTGACAGAATATCACTATTACAAAGCCTTTGCTATTTAACTACTGTTCAGTATTTCATGGGAAATTAATCTGATGGTTTTAATTTGTGTATCCATTGGACAAGCAACCACCTAATTTCTAAACCAAATCAAACAATCCTCTGCAGCTAGCAGTAGCTGAAAACAAGAAATGAATACTGAATAGTTCACACCTCTAGTGACAGCATTACCTGCTCTACAAAAATCTTCCTGCAGTACCAACAATTATCATTAATCATTTCAAAATTGTAAAATTCATTCAAACCTCCATGTGCCCAAAGACAGTTCAAGTGCAGAAAACATTACACTTGGAGTATGCTGGAGTACACTTAGAGTCTGCAGCAAATGGAATACAATTTTCCTGACAGTTCACTAATGGTAACAGCAACCAGATTTTCAGACACATTTCATGGGGGTTTGTATTGGGAGACTTAAAAAAAAAAAAATTAAATGCATTTTAATTTTACTGCGATCCTGTGATATTTACATGCAAAGAATACCTTTAGTTCTCAGTGAAGCATGAGGACACCTCTGTACACTCAGAACAAAGAGAGCATAGGGGTCAAGCAAGTTAAGCACCAAATCAAACTTGGCTTATTTATGATATAAGAAGGAAGTAAACTATTTTAATCCTTAATGAGGTGTCTATGCCTTTGGAACACTCCATAGGAAGGTAACTACTATATATTATATTTATATGTGCACAGGAAGTATACTACTGCTAAAGATGTTCTAGTGTCATTGCTAGAAGTGATAATGATATATGATGATGTATCTAGGCTGACAGCTGAAGGAGAGAGACAAATACTCGTCTCTAAAATGTTCTCTGCATGCACAACCTATGGCAATATATTATATGTCAAATGCTTTGGCCCGAGATGAATTAAATATGATCTATAGCTAGCATTTATCGTACCTGACAGTTCAGTAAATCTGTATTTTGGTCCTATAAGGAAACTAAGAGCAGCATTTCTATTCACCAGGATCTTTAAGAAAAAGGATTATTTACCAGTGGTTAACATTAACCCTTAGGAAGGTCTTTAAGTCATTTTAGAGTGCACTTGGCATTTTCAGAGAAAACTATACCAGGAACTCTAAACAACAAGGACATCAAATCTTTCAACAGTAATACAAATAATTGTTTGGTAGAGCCCCATTGCTTTTCGAAGCAGAGCTGTTCACAGTGTACATAATGCAGAACATAACGTGGGAGTGAAGAATATATGCAAAGAGAAGAAAACAAAGTATGTATTAAATATCATACACTATGTCAGTACTTAAATTTCTGCAGATAAATTATAAGTGGTTCATGTATTTTTCCATATTTAAATTTAAATAGATTTTGCCTTCATAGGGAAGGTGAGGGAAAGCGAATCAAGAACAGTTTAAATCAGATGAAGATAGACATTAGGTGAGAAGATTTGCAAAAACTATTTTAAGCTCATGTATACAACCCTCAGTGTATTTGAATTTGAAATAAAAATACTTCAGTGATGCAACTAGTTTACATGATTATCTAAAGCTTATTCAAAACACACAACTCTACTTGAGGATAAAATGTAAGCTGGAAAATGTCAAGAAGGCAGCCTCTGTGAGATAATTGTAGGTCTATTTCTTAACCAGCAGAATACAAAATTCAGGGCACTAAATTAAAGCAAATCATATGCCTTCATATTTGTTTTGAAAAGCTATTTAAGTTTTTTATGTTATCACAATAGTAAAAAGAATGTGGTTTTATCATTGGCAATGTATATACCTCCCATTAATAATAACAGAAATATGAACCACATATTTCAAATATGAAATAAAAATATAGAAGCATATATGTAAATTACTTTTTAAAAAAGATGTGAAATTCAGAGGTACAAGTAATGTAGAAACACATCAGTATCACAGCTCTACAATGATACTTTTATAGTAGAGGAAGTGACAGAGTGATTTACTTGACTTGAATATACATTCATAAAAAGGATGTGGGGAATATCCATACTTCCAGAGAAGCTGAAGTTTTGCTAGCATGACATTCTTTGTAGTAAATTTGAAGAAAGCTCTTCTAGTCAAGTCAAGAAACTCCAGATTTGAAAGAAAAAACAAAACAAAAACAAAACAAAACCAAAAAACCAAACAAACAAACAAACAAAAAAAACCAACAAAAAAAAACCCCACCTCGTACACTGCCCTCCTGTATTTTCAAGGATTTTCCTAAGCTTCCATAACTTTAATTATATCTGTCTGCTTCTTGGGGTTTTTAAGCTTTGCAATTTTTTACCTTTTTTTTTGTGAATAGAGTAATAGGATAATCTTTACAGGCTGAAAAGCACGATCTTAATATAACGGGCCACATAAGCAGATCAACTCAAAAAAAAAATTACACAAGAATCAGTGATTCACTTTCAGAGAAAAAAAAAAAAACAAAACCACATTTGTTTCGAGTCTGGGTATTCTGATGCAGCTACAAAAAGGGGATTTTAGTATTCAAGTATTTTATTCAGAAGATAATGATATTTTATTTTTGTAGAGCAGCCTTAGCCACGTTTTGGCAAGTTGATAATCAATTACAGTATTGTGAAAAGGATGATACCAGGGATTCTACTTTTCATCAACAGCATCTGATAATGTCATGTCCTAAATGAATAAAGTATGTCACTGCCTTCCACAGTTTCACAGTTTCCACCACTTCCACCAGAAGTCAGTCAACAGCTCTGTGATGAAGAAAGTGTATTTCATGAGATATTTTACCACTTCCCTAACTGTGCCAAGCCTGGATCAGTCAAAACCAGTCACACTCTTTGGTGTTTGTCTGAGAATTTACTCCTTCAGGAATAAAAATATGCCTTTCAAGCACACTATGAGGAATATAAACCAATATCACATTCTGCCTGACTTAACTGATTAACTACCCCCACAGCCTAAATAAATACATAAATAAAAATAATATTCTAACAGCCTAAGGAAAAATTAAGATTAAGCCTATCAAAATTAAGATTTATGTCATGTTAGCTCCTACTAATTTTTTTTTAAAAGACTTTGTATACAGACACAATTCTGTTGATGCTTTCAAGAATTTCAAAATTAGGAAAGCTACTACTGAACGTCATTCAAGTATTACTTTACCCCATATGTCATATAGGGATACATGCCTTAACTTATAAATACCTATGCTTATTTATATCCTGTTGAAATGAGATTACTCACAAGTAACATATACTGCTGAGTTTATAGCTTTGCTAGATTAGAACCTTGATTTCTAAATATAGGAAAAGGGGAAGTTCTGATGTTTATCTTTAACAACTGTAGCTTAAAGCAGTGTTTCTAAATGCATCACATAATAATTAATTTTATCAACATTAATATAGAAATATTAATATAAAAAGCAACATCACAAATGCTATCTGCAATTGTCAAGCCTGTTTTAAATTATCTGAAATGATAGCTCTAGTTGTTATCAGTAGTATTAAACTCCCATGCCTTAAATACATTTGTTTGGCCCATCATCATTTCAATGATCAGCAATAAATAATGAGTTTGCTGTTTTCTATAATTTATATCAACTGTAAATACTAATTTGGGTGAGTACTTTAAAAGAAAGTCAGTTGCTAGTCACGGATATTTCACTGAATCCCATAACTTCTAAAGGCAGGTTTGGACTGACAGCAACATTTCACAGATAGTTGCTGATGTAAATAAAAGATCAGGTATATAAAGCAAAGTGTCCTGTTTGGAACTGAAAAACAGCAAGATACTTGTGGCCAAAACAACATCTAAGCTGGTAAGATGTATTATCGCTATGCATGGAAAAAATAGATAATAGAAAAACATATCTGAAAGCTGTATACACAGTAAGAAAAGATTAGGCTTCTC
>JANHGN010008630.1:6532-19429 GCA_024605025.1 Megaceryle maxima | reverse complement strand
AGATAAAAGAAAAACAAATTTAAAAGCGGCATCAACAGAAAAAAAATATTTGTCTTCTAAAAAAAAAAAAAAAAAAAAAAAGAAAAAAAAGAAAGAAATTTGTGGTTTTTTTCTTTCTTTCTAGTTTCAAAAGGAATAATGTATCATGACAGAAACAAGTTATGCACAAAGAGGGAAATATATATTTCTGGAACTAATGGGTGATTTCATCACATGAGTTTGTCAGGAGTTAATTTCCAATAGAAAGATTATTTTTTAATAAAATAACTACTAATCTTTGCAAGGGCATAATGAGCATTCTCCTCAGACTACATTATTATTCTTCACATAGATGATGACAGTCCTTTGTGAATTCCTAGTTTAAGATAACTCAAGATATGCAGTGTACCTTCAAAAAGAATGACAGATAGAAAATACACATCTGCATCAGAAACCAACATCTAATTTATTTTTAATAGCAAAACTGAACAATAATTGTTTAAATGAAAGTCTTAATACTTAGTTAACCATTTTTTCTTGTATTTATATAAGCAGCTCTTGTGCCTTTTCTCATACCTCTACAGGCACAGACCTTAAAGCTTTATATTATAAAAGATAATTTTTCCATATGAAAATGGTCAAATTAGTATTGCTAGGATCTCTAACTAATACAAAAAAAAAGAAAACTATCAAGGACAGAAATGAAGATTTAATAAATTCTAAACATTAGAGACATCTGGAGAATTACAGAGGGAAGCCATATATTGATCCCTGTGCATAGGAGAAGCCAAGAAGACAGAGTGTCTTGCAAGTAATATAATTTAAAATGTTTTGTAGAACACTAGTCTATTGATATGTTTCATATGACTTTACATTAAAGAACTAGTCCTCAAAATACAATGTAATACATATATTAATGATTACATAGACTGGAGTTAAAGACTTCAGAAAAATCAAGATACAGCAAGTATCTCCAATGCAAACCATCTTCAATTTAGTCTCCTGTTTTTGTTAGGAGCCAGGAACTGAATTATTTGATGTTTATTGAGGACCTAGAAATATAACAAGGGATGAGAGAAGAATAAGAAAAAAATAATAATAATTTCACTCCTTCTACACCATGGTATGATAACCTATGGACCTATTTGCAGATGTACAACTCCTCCATGTCTAGTACTACTTTATACACATATATAAATGAGAATTTAAAGTGATAGGCAGGAACTAATAGATCTGCATTTTGGGAGTACATACTCCTCAGTAACGCACAGGCTGTGCCAGAGTTAAGTACAACAGAAATTTTGTAGAAATAATTGATGGTTTATGACTGCATTAAAACAGAAAGCCAAGACAAACAAGTAATGTAAGTACCAGATAAGCTATTTGATGGCTATATTGATCACAATAAATGAGGTGAACTCAGAGATCAAGATGAGGATGTTCTACATTGCATCTACATTGCCTCATAATCAAGCTCTTTTCTTCCTGAAATAAGAATATTTTGAAAATACATATTTGTCCAGAATTTCCAAACATCAGATACCCTTGAAAAACTTGTGCTGCAATCTGGCTACCACATGACAGTCAGTCTTGGCAAAGCACACATGACCAAAACACACATGACTAGGGTCTTAATATACAGGGCAACTCTGTTGTCTATACTGTATATGTAATTGCTGCATACACATTAATCATGATGCCAGTCTGCAGAGTATTCAAGGGAAAACTTGATGCAATATAACCAAAAGTCTCCCCATTTATGATCTGAATTAGTTACTGTTGTTATTCTGTACTGATTTTGCATAAATGAGGACTTTTGCGACTTTTCTTTCATGGTATCAAAATTTTCCTCTGAATTTCTGTATTTAGATGTGAAGCAGAGCACCCTTATGACCACAGAAGTATTCAGAAGTTTGCAAACGGACATTTCAACTTTCCTTCCATTGCCACTTCCAAACACCAGGCAGTGAGACCATTGTTAACAAATTTTGTTAACAGTCAACGTTTTTGCCTAACAGTAACTGCAGAGGTTTTGTGTCAGTTAGAATAACTGCACAAGTTCTCTCTTCAAGATCGCTGATTCTGAGGATGCTTGAGGAACAACATCTCTTAATAACATATCCCATCCAAGATTCGGGCAGAATAGATTGAAATATCTTTTTTTTTTTTTGTGCCATGATCTGAAATGTTCACATTTGGGATAATACTGTAACCAAAGCTCAGGGAATAAATTAATCAGATATGTTTGTTAGAAAATCAAACTAACAAAAGATGCAATTGATTAAATTTTAAATACTCTGTGGAAAATTAAGGTTTTTCAAAATAATTTGGATGCAGAGGATATTTGAGATAGCAAATGTCAGCTTAAGAAATGTTTCTGTTGCTAGGAGACTATACTTCTGATGTAATACAAAGAAAATGGCTTGATTAAAGAATAAATCAATGCTAATTAATACACCTAACAGCTAATAAAAACATATTCATTCGAGTGGTAACTATGCCAGAAATCCATCCTGATGGCAAGCTAGCTGCTGTCTTAGTTTTCTTCATATCAGATTCTCCAACTGCCATTCCCAACCCCAGTAAGCCTACCACATGTGAAAAAATGACCCATTTCTTCTCCCAGCCAAGAAAGTTCTCATATTTTTTTCCCAGGTCTGTGTTATTCTTCAAAACAAAAATAAGAAGAAATATCAGAACATGCAAAGAAATTCTTCTGGTCTCATTTGTTAAAGATACAAGCTATTTTTGAGCTTTACATATCTCAGAACGGTGAGAATGTAACAGCCTTCCCTATAACCTATCAGCCTTATCCTTTGTAGTCCCAAGGATCTTGGGCAATTAAATAATTTGACAGAAATCAAGTGATTCTTTCCTAGCACCGGTCACTGCTTAAAGCCAAAAAATAAACTGTAAGAGGATTCAGTGATTCAGTTTCTTGATGCTGACCTGGCATCTAGATACAACTATTACACACCTGTTTTGCTGTATGGGTAATTAAGATAAAAAAAAAATAAAAAATAAAAAAAAATTATATCCCCTTTCACCCTTGTCCAAGCTTATGAATGTTATTTAAGATGTTAAATTTTAGTATACAGTTTGGGTAAGAACATGCACATCACCATTTACTAGGGCTCAGCAATAACTAAGACATAGGAATCCTAGTAATTTTAATCATTTCCCATACCAGGTGCAGCTACCTGGCTTTTAAAAGGCCAATCCACCATAATACAGAAATTTGTGCTACCTCATGGGATAGATGAAACATTTGTTCTTTTTGTGTTGAAAACTCAATGAAGAAAGACTAGTTATAACCAAGTATATAATTGTATATTAAAGACATGAATTGCCACAGATGTTTGCTAACTGCTTGACTGGTCATAGACACTTGCCAACCTCATAAACAGAAGCATTCCAAAGTAATTACAGCACATTAATCCTTTTCCCTTACTACTTCTTGATTTAAAGGGTACTTCTACAGCAGTTAAAGATCTACACAGCTGTTTCATCCAAGAGCTGCCGATAGTATCCTTGTGTTAAAGGATGCTATTACAGTTCTCTGCTTTACAAAAAACAGTAAACACTCTACATAATGGCATGAAAGATGGACTTTGATAAGCAGTATATCAGTTTCAGTATGAACAGCTCTAGAGAGCACACTAAATGGGCCATAAATTTAATCCTTCAGGGTTAGCCTGTGGAAACTTCACAAAAATATAGGTGCATTATCTTGCATTACTCTTAGTCAGCATAAGTAGCATAGATTACACCATTCAGCTTCACTCTCTCTTCATAGAGAGAAAACTGATCAATGAACAATATCAAGACTGAACAATATAAATCTGTTGAGTTTAACAGAGCAGTTGTGAAAGACACTTGACAGGACAAATGACTTAGATAAGGATTCTCTGGCTGGTCACCAAGGACCTTCCATATCAGGAGCAATAAAGACTTATCACAGATAAACACCTTGCTAAAAATCTTTCAAGTAAGCCTATGAGAAAAGTGTATGTTGATCTGGGAATACAGCTAGAGCTGTAATGCAGCTTGACACAATATTGCTTTGAATTAAAGTCCTAAAGAGCTCCTGTGAAACCAGCTATCAAGACCTGTCAGATCTAACTGTATTGGTTTTCTAAAAAGAAAATTTCTCTATAAACTCTAACTATGTGAGAAGTTAGTCTCAGCTATCAATCCTCTCTTCCTTACAAGACAATTCCCTAATTGAATTATGCATGTCACAAAAAGCAGTTCTTACAAGAGTATCCAATAGATGGGTAGACAGTTCTTGATAAAAATTTGAAATCTGAGCATATTCATGTTGTCACTGAAAATTTCAAGTCCCTGCTTTAATTGTGAACCACTTGCTTTAACAGAAGACAAATAAGATTTCATCCTACCATAGATGAGTATTGATATGTAAGAAAAAAAGTTTCACATTTATCTGATAATACCTTGTCTACATAAATAGAATTTGTCTAGACACTGATATAAACGAGCTTATCTAACTTCCTTTGAAAACAGTAATTGACTATGCTTCTCTTGCATTCTTCAGCAATCTAGACAGTATTGTCTGCAGTTGTTTAAAAGAAATATCACAGTGCACAAGGACATGCTCTGGGGATATGCTGCATAAACCAGGGAAGGTCTACCCCTCTACTTTTTCTCCAACCTGGCTGGTATCCAAAAAGATTCAGTCCAGAACCTCTGTAGCCAATTTCTCATGGCACGACACAAAAAAGGTAGTTGTTGACACCACACACTATCACAGGCACATCACTTTCAGACTGCAGATAGCTCACATCTGGTTAGTCTGGAGAGCAGTAAAAATATGGAATCTATTTCCATCCCCCTACCCTGTAATATTCCCTAATGGCATATATGGGCTTGCAGATGACTTCTGTGCCTTCAGCTGATGGCTCACCAAGGAATTTTCAAATTACAGTGTAAAATACCATCTTGGGATTTTATAAATTGGACCAAAAATCTTTCTCCTCCAATGTCTTTGAATTCCTAGATTCACTCCAGCTGCTTTTGAGGAAGCTCTTGTCTCTGGATGACCCATTTGATATCTCTGGAAAGCCTTCTCATGTTACCTCCCCTCCTTTGGCCCATAACCTCACATACTTTTCCTTTTATTGATGATTTCATATGCAATGTCTGCCAGGATTCAGGCAAGCTTCCCCGATCACAAAGTGTCCTTCTCTGTCCTTGTTCAAAATGCTCAGCCTTCTCTCTTGAGACATACTGTGGTATGTGTAGGTTTCCTCATTCCCTTTCTGGGAGTTTCTGTGGCCCTCTAGCCTTCCTCTCCAGACCCCCTGTCCCCTTGGGAGTCACCTAATTAACACAAGGAACATTAGAAACTCTTTCCCAAGCTGCTCTCAATTTCTTGCTAATACTTTCCCTTAAAAGGTGTCATACCATATGACAAGATGACTAGCTCTTAGTTCATTGTGCTATAATGAGGACTGTGTTCTAGGGAGAAGAAAAATACCCTATACACCTATTTCAAAAATTGACAGTAGGATTCAATAGCAGGTATAGCATCAGGAATTAATTTAAAGTGATGTTATGAGAAGTTAATCTCTTTTAATCATGCAAAGAGAGGCAGTGAAGCAGTAATATTTCATTATTTGTTATGGAAAATTAAGGGTTTATCCAGTGCAATGTAGCCTGGAGCCACGCTGTCAAAATAACAAACAGCTCTAAAATAGTAGATGCCATCTTTTTCTGGCATCCAAATACCACATAAGAGCTTAGGTTTCTTCTGTGTGCAATAACTAGATCATTAATTCCCCTATGAAAATATAGCCTATAATATTTGCTTGCATTTGAATAAGCCAAAGCTATTCAACATTCCTTCCTGGTTCCTTTAATCACGAAAATGCCTATTGAACTCAATGGGATTTTGAGTGAATAAAGAACACTGATCAGATTCCTTGGAGACAGTTAAAAATAGTCTCTACAAAAATTATTGCAGGTTATATTCTGCTGAAAGGCTATGCAAAAGTTTTATTTTCTACAGTTGTAAAAAGTCATAAAATATATGTATGTAGCAAGGACCTTTAAAAGGAATAGAGACTCACATAATTGCTTGAAGTATCAGAAATACACCTATCTTACTTATTAGGGGTTTTTTTAACTAAATGCATTAAAAAATATTTAAAAGGTAGAGGAATCACAATTATGCTGAATTATTTTTGAATGTAAGCACCTCTGTGTCACTACCCTCTTCTAAAGGGTATGGTTCCAAAACTTTTGGATCACTGTGGTAATTCTCCCTTCTTCCTCTGCCTTCCACACTGCAGCTGGAGTACTGCAAAAAGACAATATGGTGATAAACTGACTCTATTCAGGTGCTAAATGTTGATATTGACTTCAGTGATGCAAGCTGATATTGACTGCAGTGATACTTACCGTAGGATAAAATTTTTAGTGAAGGTAGATGAACGTATGCAAAATAAGGATGTGAAAAAGGAAAATGAAACTCAATAGCTGTGACTTTCCTAATGCACATTTCATAAGGAAGGCAAGAGATTAATCATATTACATTTCAAAAAATGTGTTCATGTGTTGCTTGTACGTATGTTTGCTCACACAGAGGCTATCCAGAGATGATGTGTTTATTATGCCAAGGAACAATATCTTGAAATCATTTGGTCAGCAAACTGTTACTGCCCATGCACCACAACCAAGCAGGCTTTCAGATGTGGCAAGAAGGTATCTTTTCCAAATCATTCCTGAGCTATTCTAGTTAGCAAAACAACCAACCAACCAAGCCAAAACAACCTACCAAAGAAAGAAACAAAGAAAGAAACAAACAAAACCCCTCAAACCAAAACCAAACAAACAAAAAACCCACAAACCAACTAAACAACAAAACTAGTAAGGTCAACTGTAGGAAGTTTTAGGCTATGATCTATGTCAGCTTCCAGTGAATCATGTCTCCGTCTTATTAAAACAACACAAATACAATACAAGTAAACCACCAAGCAGTGATTATAGTTTTCTAAGGGCTGAATAACTGTGATTGGTAATTTGTAGTCATGTGTATGGAAATAAAAATAAACCAGAGTATAACTGTTTTCTTGTTTAATGATATTACATACTGACAATGCTTCAAGATACAGTTCTTGGGCAACTGGGGATCAAAAGAGCAGAGTTGCTGACAAGTGTGCTTGGAGGTAATGTGATTTCTATAACTATGAAATGGTGCTGAGTTACATCTATCAACAGTTATCTCTGCTTGAATATTTCAAAATGTCAAAAGAGTATACTAGTAACTGGAAAGAAACTAACAATAAAACTTGGCTTAAAAAAAAATCATATGATCTGTATGCATTTACTAAGAATTGCTTTATAAGTCTTTAACTACTGATCTACCAGGCAGAGAACAGTTGTTATGTTTACCTCTTTAAAAAAAAAAAAAAAAAAAGAAAATATAATTCCTACAGAATTGTTTCAGCTGATTACCAGTATTTTCCCCAAGTCATTATTGTATTCCTTATAGCCCAGAAGAGAAGTTTAAGTGTGTGTGGGGACACAAAGACAACGAACAAGCACCAGATGACAAAATATTAAAGAATACATTTGCTGTTTATGAGTAGCATGATTAAAAATTTCAGAGATGTAGCATCCAGTAATCCTTTAATGACTATTAACATTTATCATCAGGTTCATTCTTCTTAACACATATATGTCCTACATGAGTTATCATCCATCAATCCATCAGATACATATTTTAAACTGTATTACTTACCTTCTAGAAGGATTATTCTCTAAGGCTAATTTATATTCATTACCCATTCTGCATTGTTCATAGCAAATTTTATGAGCCCAGAGGTTTGGGGAAATTGTAATAATGATGGTATGGTATTAAGTTTTAAAAATGCTATTCTGTCTGTACATAGCATAGATTTACATATTAACTGTCACAACATACAAAACTGACTGTTGAATTTCTTCTATGGAAAGTCAGATTTTAAGCTGATATAAATAGCTACTGTACTACATAAAGATAAATCCATTTGCCAAACTTTAACATTTTCTCAACAAATGCACTCAGTTTTCATAAAGCTAAACATGCAGAATAAAACAGAGTATAGAAAGTTAGTGTAAATAGTGGTCAAAGAATGGCTCAAAGATCGATGTATTTTGTTGCATACAGAAATACAAAGAAATTACTAGATATTAGTACATTTCATGACAAAAAGTGATTGCACTGAAAATTCAATCAGGTTTCTTTGTCAGTTTAGTATAAAGAATTTCAACACGCTGCTGTCAAAAAACAGTGAAGCATAGTATCATATTCAAGAAACACCTAGACTCATTCTCTGGCTGAGAACAACTGAAAATATCTCAACTGTTACACATTATTTCTTTTTCTGCACCCCACAGAGAATAAATTAAAAAAATAAGGAAAAAAAAAAAAAAGTATTAATGAGAAAACACACTTTTATTTCAAATTCCTGTGCTTTTCTTTTTATAGTCTCACACATTAACTTACCCAACAGCATTGCACTCACTGCTAATGAAAAGAAAGCAGGCAGTACAAATCTTCTTAAGTCTCCCGTGGCAAGAAAACTATTACAGAAATGAATAGAAGAAAGTCTCTGGAGCCTTTCCTTGCCTGCTTGTTTTACAAAAGCCAGTAAGGATCACACTGAGAAGTGTCAAAGCTGAATAAACCACTAGCAAATGGGTTTATACCCTTTGGGTAGTTAGTCCTTCATAGATGATGATTCGACTGTCCAAAATACAATACGTGACAAATAATGCAGAATCTACCAGAGTCTGTAGCCAAGCTTAAAACTGTAGACAAAGAAACAGTTTGCTTCTAAAGGTTTGCAAGGGAGGGCTTGTCACAGGACATTAATTCAAGCAAGCTGATGTTACATCAAACCAGTGCATCTAAATACAGTTAATCTGCAGCTTTTCACATTGTGTTCTATGAGGCGTTCGGCTGCAGCATACTGGAGCCCCTGGGTTTAGTGTTGCTGAAGAACAGGAGAGCTCTCTGCTCTTCCCTTTCACATTAAAATACTCATTCAGCATCTAGAAAACCATGTGGTAAATGGTAGGTTTTTTCTCAAGCTTTATCATAGGCTGCAATTGGCATCTAACATTGCACATTTGATTAAAATTACTCTCCTGCCTTTGTTGAAGGTAAACTTACATATAAAGGAGCTTAACATGATAAAATATAGAGGCTTTTCTTCTAAAGCTATCACAAACTGCAGGGGGAGAACCTGACAATAACTGGGTAACATCCAGTTTTAATGGGAACTTTAGGAGATAAGCAGTAACAATGGTGAAAAATCTTTTATTTTACATTTCTTTTATTTTACATTTTTCCATAACCTTGTATTCACTGTAGATAGCTGTTAAAAAAAAAAAAAAAAAAAAAGCATTTGTCTTCTGAATTTTACTGCATAGACATATTATTTTATGTTCTCCAACTGTGCAATGACTTTTAAAAAAAGCTTAAACATTAGCTGAAATGCATGATAGCTTTACTTACTATTCATTGAAATAAAGGCCCTGTGTACTCAAAAAACAAAGTATAAATACCTATGAAAATGAATCAATGTGCAGTCTTTGTAACATTAATACGTTAACCATAAAATACTCCAAAAAAGTCTCCTAGTATTACCCTAGACATTCACCCTTCCTACTCATGCTCCCATCTCCTGCTGTGCATGACTCTCAGCTATTCTTGTAACACTGACATTCCTTTCTGTTGATACTAATTGAATTTGTCTGTGAAAATATTCATGGCACTTTTCACAATTTCCATTTCTGTTCTTTCTTTGCCATTTCTACAGAACAGGCCTGTGCCTTCACCTGCCCCATGTCTTACAATGGCTTTATGAATATTTAGAGAAGGAGCAGGAGCAGAAATTAGGTCATTCATGGATATTGTTCTAATTTAGCAATTATCTTTCTATAGGATTCTTTACAATAAGTACCATCTTCCAAAATTTTTATGCCATTCCTGATATTTAGTCAATTATGTTATATATAACAAAACCCAGAAATAGTGAGGAATGAGTCTCTCCAATATGCAAGGGGAACCAAGTTGCTAGCCAAGGTGAAAAAGGGGAACTACAGGTTTGGACCATGGGAATTCTGTGGTAAGAATTTACCCAGTAAATATTGGTCTTAATACCAATTGGTGCTAGTATATTTTAAAATGACAACTACAAATATGAAAATCTTCCATCATATATGAACAGTCATTTGATTACCAGTCAAACAGTAATTATTTCAGTTATTGTTTAATGCTTTTATAGCAGAGCACAAGTGGTAATGTTCATTATAAAAGAAGTTGAACTACACTGTACTACAGTACTACAGGGAGCAGATTCCTGTACCTTTGCACTGTTAAAATACCAATTTAGTCTAAGCCATTCCAGTCACTTAAGCCCTTCGAAGCAAGTCATTTGCAACCATATTTCCATGATGCCACAATAACACAATTTGCCGTTTGTGTTACTTTCTACATTTTTCCTCATGGTGAACAATCTATCTACAGAATGTGTATTCACTGGAGACATCTGCTAATAAAAACATTGATGGGTATATAGAAAAGAAGTCAATCATGACAGCCTAATATGCTAAATGCAATTAAATCTAAAACATATTGTGCTCCAAATGTTTTAAAGTGAATAAAACATCAGTCTAAAATACAGAGAAATAATATGTAAAAAAAATACAAATTCTGACAATCTGGATGCAATTTGGGTTTGGAAATGGAGGAAGTTTTAGACCTTATTATAGTATATTTAGACCCTTGTAGTGTAACCAAGAGCAGTGTGGGACACATTAGTAGGAGTATGGAGTCCTTCTGAGACTATTCCACCTAACAAAACAGGGCTTGAAACAAACACAAGGGATGTTTTTACTATGACTATAAAACACACATACACATACACACACAAAAAAAAAAAAAAAAAAAGCTATGAATTATATGTTTCCAAATACACTACTGAAGACAAATTAAATTATATAGTAATTCATACAGCTTTTCTGTGCAGTCTCCCTGTAGCTAATTCATTCTGGTTACTAGTTGGCCAAAAGTAGCACAGTGACACTCCAATAAAGACTCATTCTTTCAAACTAGAGCTCCATGTGTCTAGCTCTCATGCTACTTTCCTCAGCTCACTGGAACAAGAAGATTTGTAACCTTCTGTGAACATTACTTCTAAACTCTCTCTCTCTTTTTTTTGTTTTTTTTTTTTTTCTTTTTTTTTTTAAAAGAGTGGAGACTTAAATTCGCTTATTTAATACTATTTTAGCTGCATTCAAAGGTTACATTCCCAGAGTTCAGCACCAAGAGTTTAGCTCAGCAGAGACAGTACACTTTGTGAGACTCACAGCAAAATGATGAAATAGTGAAAAGGAGTACAAAAGGACGCTTTAGTCTTCTGTACTTGATGTGTGCTGATTTGGTGCTGAATTCTCAATATATCTAGAATCCTTATTTTGTCTGCTGGTTTTGGCTGGGATAGCGTTAATTTTCTTCACAGTAGCTCTTACGGGGCTGGATTTTGGATTTGTGCTGAAAACAGTGTTAATAATACAGGGATGTTTTTGTTACCTCTGAGCAAAGCTTGCATACAGTCAAGGTATTTTCTGCTTCTCACACCACACCACCAGTGAGTAGGCTAGGGCTAAACAAGAAAATGGGAGGGGACACAGCTGGGACAGCTGACCCCAACTGACCAAAGGGATATTCCAGAGTGTATGATGTCATGATCAGCATATAAAGCTCGGGGAATGAGGACAAAGAGCTGGAGAGGGCACATTCAGGGTGATGGCATTTGTCTTCCCAAGTAATTGCTACGTGTGATGGAGCTTGGCTTTCCTGAAGATGGCTGAACACCTGCCTGCTGAGGGGAAGTGGTGAATGAATCCATTGTTTTGCTTTGCTTGCACATGCAGTTTTTGTTTTATCTATTGAACTGTCTTTATCTCAACCCATGAATTTTCTTACTTTTACGCTTCCAATTCTCTCCCCCATCCCACCAGGGTGGAGTGAGTGAGCAGCTATGCGCTGCTCAGTTGCCAGCTGGGGTTAAACCATGACATTTTGCAAGATGTCTGTAGAATAGTCAAGGTAACGGCTTACAGGGAATTAGTCATTACCTGTAATTTTCATTTGTACATCTATCAACATTATTTTGGTATAAGCAGGCAGAACTTATTTCACTTAAATCCATACATGGGAAATTCATTATACTAGTCAACAGATGATACCACATGCTTAGATTTACTTTGCACTTGCAAACTAGATACAAAATTAGCACACAGACTGTCTGTCACGGTTTAGGCTCAGGGCAGCCCCTTAGACCTAACAGACACTCTCTTTTAACCCCCCTCACTCCCCAAAGGGGAAGAGAAAAGGAATAAGGGAGACGGACTTGGTGACTAGAAAAGGAAACTAGAACAGCTAAATGATAATAAAAATAAAATAGAATATGTACAATTATACACAAAACCAGTATAGAACCCATCCCTCTCCCCCCCGGTGGTAATTACATCACCGTCACCAATGATGTTGTAGAGCAGGCACTGGGGGTCCCAGCCTGGGCCCTGCAGCAGACGGGAGCTCTGTTCAGAAGCTGGATTCTGCTACCGGATTCAGGAACACGGGATTGAAGGCAGAACGGACAGATTCCTCTTTGGATACTCTGAGGAAGCACTCCAAGAGGGGAGAAGAGCCTGGGAAAAAGCCCTACAGACCCTTCGGATCCCTCTGCTTTATACCAAATGTGACATCTATGGGATGGAATACCTTGTTGGTCAGTTTGGGGTCACCTGCCCTGTCCACTCCTCTCTGCAGGTGCAGCCTTTCACTTTCCTGCACCCCCCAATGTGGTACACAAGATCCAGCAGTGGCCTTGGTCTGCACAC